>PVKN010040371.1:0-10735 GCA_004027915.1 Capromys pilorides
AAAAAAAAAAAAGGTCCACTCAGACCTTTGTATTAAGTTTTTAGCTGAATAATGCAAAAGGAAAGTGTTCTTGACTGAACCCCAAAGATTTTGCCTTGCTTCAGTGGTGGAAATTTAAAGATGGACAGTCATTCCAGTGGTGTTTTGACATTAATGAGGTTGCCGAAACAGAAAAGTTGAAGGGTCAAAGAGAAGAGCAGCCACCAGATCTTCTGGTGTTTCTTTCTTTCTTTCTTTCTTTTTTTTTTTAATAAGCACTGCCATGTATACTTAATAAATTGACCATGGTTCCTTGCATAAAAACACAGACTATTGTTATACTGCTATAGCTCTCTTTTGTTATTTTTGCACCTAAAATTAGCTGTAAAAGTACTGAACTAAAATATGCCACCTCAAAGAGGTTTGTTAAGCCATCCTTAGCTGCACATTTTGGAATATGAGAAAAATCTTCGTTGCTTCAGAGAGTTTACCATGCGCAGTGTGCCCGTGTGCATGAAAAGTCTGCAGTCTGCGGTGCTCACGCTGTTTTTCTGGTCATTCATTATTCAGGACACCCAGCTTAGGTCTGTGGCATAAGAGTGCACACAAGCTTTCAGAGGCGCGCAGTTGTTTGCTGCCTCACAGCACACAGCCCTGTACGGCCGTGCCTGGACATGCTGTAGGGATGCTAAAAGCACTGGAGTCTTAACATTCATAGGTCTTGATGAGCTGAGCCTTTCAGACAAGCTGCTGATATGAAGCTAATTCAGACCAGGAGCGTCGTACTGCATGGCAGCCTGCTGCCATTGTCGTTATTTTTAAAAACTGAAACCATTCATACAAACTGTAAATCAGGAAATTTTTAATTTGATTCATATTATAAGGTGATAGAACCATAGGTAGTCTTGGAGTATCAGGTAATTGCTCAGTTATTGATTTATTCTAAATGTTCACTGAGTTATGTGAAACACAAGCCATTGTGCTCAATCTTGTGAAGGTTTTAATGAATAACCAGTATAGATGGATATGTGCAAGGAACCAAACTGATATTTATGGAGTTTATGAAATTTAGAATGCAGGGGTATATATGTATGGTACACAGTTCAGAGATGCTTAGCTAACTTCTCAATGGTAGAATCAAAACAAGGAGATATGTACACAAAAGGTATGAAAATAAATATCCTTTATTATATAAGGAATTTGTAAAGCTGGAGAAGAAAAAGTGGTAAAAAAGTGGCCTGAGGTGGGAAGATGTACTTTATGTTCAGGTAACACAGAGGCCTGTTAATGGATTTATTAAACTTCTGTCACATCCTTGCATATTTTATTTCTATAATGTCCATGTAGAAAATGACCTTGAGAGCTCTGGTTTTAGTGCTGAAGCAGTAATGAGTCCATTCTTTTACAGTGGAGATCAATAAGACGCAATTACATATACTTGGCGGGGTTTTTTTTTTTTTTGCATAAATATTCTTTTAAAATGGTATATTTGGGGTATTATTGTTTTTACAATTGCAGATATCTTTACACCTAGGACATAGCAGCAGATACTATGTTTTGCTTATTTTAGCATCGGAATCACAGGTATAAAATTATTTTTCCCTATCATCTATATATCCATCCACCCACCCACCCACCAGTTTCTTGTCTTTGTGACTGAGGTGCAGTGAACAGATACCTTCCTTGATCTTTTCTTTTTCCTTGAAGAGCTCTTTGGGAAATAGGCTCCACAGTGAATGCTTACGAATTGGTGTTCAGTTATCCACAGTGCCATCAGCAATGCCTTGTTGCTTTCTTATCAGCTACTTCCTGCTGTCAGCTTGGCACTTATTTCAATAGAAAAGGATTTGCATCAAATGTAATGCCTTATTATATACAGCTAACGTGGGGTTTTTAATTGTGCAAACCCATGAGGCTCCTGCAGTGGTAGTCAATTTGATAAAAGGATTAGATTATGAATATTTTGTCATGATTAAAGATTAGCTATGATTTATCAGAAGTAAGCCGGTGAAATTTGTTGTATATTTATCATTCAGGTGAGACTTCATTAAATTTGAGGAAATACAAACCCCGCAGTGTTTATTTCTTCATAAATCTCAGATGAATTTGACTATATTCAGATTATGTGTACTAGGGAGGGTCTTGGCCTTCTCCATCCGCACTTCTGCTCAGACTACCCCAAGAATCTGTGTTCCCATCTTCTGGCCTTTGTTTCCATCGCTTGGCTTAAAAGCATAAGCAGGTAAACACTTTTGGCCACATTTGTGCAGTTTGCTTTTAAAGGAATTGACGACTGATATATATCATAAGACATACTGAGTTGTTCTCGCCTTTAAAAAATCCCTTTGATAAAATAGATAAGAATAAGAATCCCAATTTAGAAAGTATTGTGCAAGAGCTTCTTGCTGAAAACTTAAAAGAATTCTAACTTCTTATGGGAAAGTAAAATGTGAGATCTTGAAGCTCTTCAAGGTCAGGTCATGAAACCCCGTGCAATAGCATGTCCAGTACTGTTCAAAGTGTTTGAGAAATAACATAAAGGCAGTTTGTAGTTTAAGCCTGGACATAGAAAGCATTTGGTGAGTTTAGTTACAAACTGTATGATACAAAGAAGGATGTGATTGTCAAATAAATTTAGATATTTACTGCTATATGGAAGAGGCAGGCAAAAGAGGTCACAAGGTTTGGCTGAACAGTGAAGAAGAGATGAATCCAGTGTTTGGGGCCAGTGGGGTATTGTGGGCTTTCGCAACACCTGCTAGGACAAAGCTTTGTGTGCCCACGTGCCTGCCCCACCCAGGAAGGCAGGGGCTGCTCAGAAGCACCTCGGGGACGTGGCAAGTGGCACATGCTTAGACGGAGCCCAGTATGTTCAAAACCGTGAGAATTTTCCACCTCAGAACCCTGACATCCTTCCAGGGAATCTTCTTAGTAAGGAGGAAATAGTTTAAGATGTTACCATAGTAATTTCTTTTAGTACTCAGTTTAGAAGCTTTCAGCAGATCTGTGAGCTCGCTGGCGTGCTAGCTCTTTCACATCACATAGACACCACAGTGTCCAAAGCCGTCGTGAAAAGGTTGTCTCTGCAATTCCTTCTCTGTCTGTCTGTCTGTCTGTCTGTCTGTCTGTCTGTCTGTCTGTCTGTCTGTCTCTGTCTGTCCGTCCGTCCGTCTGTCCGTCCGTCTCTGCCTGCCTGGCTGCCTGTCTGGCTCGCTCGCTTGCTCACTCTGTCTGTCTCTCTCTCTCTGTGCATCTCTGTCTCTGTGCGTCTCCGTCTCTGTCTCTCTCTCTGCGTCTCTGTCTGTCTGTCTGTCTGTCTGTCTGTCTGTCCCTCTGTTACTCTCCCTTTTCCCCTCCTGTCCCTCTCTCCCCTTCTCCCCTGCTTCTCCCAGTACTGACTGAGCTACTCACACGGGGTGGATGGAACAATAGTAGAAACCACACCTTTCTCAGGGTGTGGTTTTGGAAATTCGGTACAGTTTTCTGGGCCATGGTTGTTTATCTGTAGTCATGCACAAGGGATTGTAGTAGATCCATGATTTTGACTCCTGGTTTCCTGGAGAATCCCATGGTTTTGGAATGAGTGAGATGAAGGGATGAGAGCATCTGGGGTGTGGGCTGCCTCCTTCCCACTTCATTGCAGTGCAGCTGAGCAGGTTTTTAAATTTGTTCCTTATGTAAAATTTTCTTGACAAAGGGCAGTTGTTGCCAGAATTTGATTCTAATTTGGGGTACTGTAGTTGGGGGGGGGAATATATATGTATATATTTGATCATATATTTATGTGTATATATATATATATATATATGTATATATAATCTTTTTATTAGTGCATACTCGCTAAATTTTTTCAGTAAGGAGTAGTGTCCTCTATTAGAACTGAGTACCTCCATGACAGTACCTTTTGAATAGGGGCATGATTTGACCACAAGCGTAGAATTTAAACCAATAAACGATAAGGCAGTTCTTTCTCCATTAAGAAGAATAATGTAAGGAGATACAGCGTTGCAGCGTGTGGTTTCTGTAGAGTACAAGCTGAAAATGAGAGAGTTGACAGAAAACTATTTGTAGTATTTTAAAAAAAGTAATTGCTTAGCACTATGTTCTTAGAACAAGTGTTGCCTTTGTTGAACTTTTAGAGAAATGGTTACTTCACATACTGCATTTTCTTTCCCCTGCAAATTGGCCCGTTACCCAATTGATATTATTAAGACATTCCTCAATCAAATTCTTTCATCCGGTCCTTACCCATTTTCTTCTTTATGTTTTTCTTCTTATGCATTTGTTTATACACTATGTCAGTGTTTTCCTACCAGAATAGCTCCAAAGCTGCATGGGGAAAGTAAATTACTTCAAAATAAAAGTAATGATAAAAAGGTATATTTAGCTGACATAGAAGTTTGAAGAAATATAGCACTTAGGAAAGCTAGGGAGTTCAGTTGTAGTAACGACTACCAGTGGTATCTTGCCTCTTGTTGAAAACAATAAAACAAGTACTTATAGAATGTAGGGTAATTTTAGAAAACATGGGATATTTCTATTGATTAAGTACTGCATCAGTGTTATACTTTTAAGTTTTGTATAGTAAAATTAAAAGCCACACTGCCCAAAGTGTTATGATTTTAATTCTGTACTTTGAATCTTATTTGTGTGATAAGTTTGTCAATATCTGATGCTGCAATATAATCAAATTGAGGTCTGTAAGGATAGAAATTATTTATACTAGCCGTCAATGAGAATAGAAATTTTGTGTTATATTCATTATAATGTTGTCTAGATAGCATTGTACCTAACATCTTGAGAGTCAGGAAAAAAATCTATATGGCATAATTTTCCTGTTTATGAAATCACATCCAAACCAAGGGAGTAATCTTTAATGTGAATTTAAAATAGCAACATCAGAAATCTCGTTTACTCAGTTTTGCCCTCTAAAACTCCTTTTACGTGCAGGTTCTTTTTGCATTATTTCAAACTCTAATCCTCTGAGCGGGTAATTAACGGACCAGAAAAGCCATTTGTGGAAAAGAAGAGCCATAAGGGTGAAAATATTTCTTCATTGAATGATCTTTAAGAAGTAAATAAT
Organism: Capromys pilorides; assembly: GCA_004027915.1. NCBI lineage: Eukaryota > Metazoa > Chordata > Mammalia > Rodentia > Capromyidae > Capromys > Capromys pilorides. Next base: position 5,063 of record PVKN010040371.1, read on the forward strand.
TACAAACGGAAAAGATTTGGGATGACCAATCTAAATCTGAGGATAATTAGGACAACTAGAGTATGAAAATCGAAATGCTTGGCATGTACAACAATTCTCATATCATAACGAAACTAATTAAATATTTAGAAACCAAAATCCCCTCACAATTTGAAGAAAAATACCCAACGACAAAAGGGTCTGTAACTTTGCAGATAATTAACAAGCATTCTAAGAAGGAAAAACATCATAGATTGGTTCCAAGGCTCGGCAAGGTCATGTCTTATTACGTTGTGTCTTTTATATCGTCTGGTAACAAGTTTCCTGCTAATTTAATCTAACTAGGACATCCCATAGCGATTTCCCATCTCCCTTGTTAAAAATACCATAGTTTCTACAAGTACAAACCGTAGTAGGTTAACGTTTTTATAAATAATGGCTCTTACTGATGCGAGCTGCGATATTATTTTGAATTATTAAAAGTGGAGGTCTTGAAAATTTGGACACAGAAGCAGTATTTTTGAAATATTTTAAAATTTTATAGTTTCTGTGCCCTCCTAAATGATCTTACTCCTTTCATTAAATAGTTAGACCTGATGACCCTGTGAATGAAAGTTATTCTCAGTGGCATGCTTTGTAAATAAATACTTCTTATTTTGCTAATAAAAGCAAGCACATTTATGTTGAGTGTGCATTTCGGCAAACAAGAGATTTTGTACTGGATTAATAAGGCACCAAGTGAGCTGGGCCTAATTTGCATTAAACTGACCCTAAGGTCCAGTAAAAACTGCAAGGAATTTGAGAGGTTTCTAAAACACAGAAAGTTGTTTTTAGCACAGCACTGCCACTTCAGAATGCTTATTTAAATAATTAATGTGGAAATTTGAGGTGATTTTAGGAGTTTACAAGATGCAAATTAACCATAAACACCAAAACATACATATTTCGTGGTTATGATTTCTGGCACAATGTTTTATTCATATACAAAATGATTATGAAAGGCATTGCTTTTCATGTTTTCTTGTTTTCAACATTTAAAAACTTGAGTAACAACTTGTTAGAAATCGGCTTACGCAGCTTTCTCGGTCAGGCTTTTCGAGGTGGGGTACTTGCTAGAGGAGAAGGCTTTATTTTTATTACGCACAGTACTCTTCCTCAGTCAAACTGATGGATGCTTACGTAGCAGTATCACAGAAATGCATTTTGCATTTGATGGTTATTATGGATTTTTCTGTAGTTTTTAGCACGTCAAGTTTCAAAGATTTAATCGCAGGAGCAGTGCTAAAACATCAAGATAGCTTTAAGTTTTGAAAAACAATAGCGAAATTAAATATTTTCTAGTTTGTGTTTCTCCCCATGCACTGATACTTGAGCATGCTATGCTACAAATTCTAGTGTGGTCATAGCACCTTTTATCCAGTAATAATTTCAAAATACTTTGAATGATTTTGCATAATGAGTGAAGTGTGATATCCTGATATGCCCGAAGAATTAAATTCTCTATGATAGTTAGAAATTTTCTACCTGCCGCAAATTAGTAAATAAGTGACAAAAATCTAGTTACATTTCAAATGGAAACATTACAATAGAACCTCTTCCTTTTTTGGCAGTACTGATTACCATTTAGCTTCCTAATGCTTTGTTTACCTAGCAGTTAGTTAAAGTCATGTCATTATTAATAAGTATTTAAATAAAACAGGGCTTACTTTCCTTTATAGAAGTATGGGTGATAAAAACACAAAAGTTTGACTTCACATTTCAGTTTCCTTTCTGCATTTGAGAGAATAATTGTCACCTGTCCACATTCCTTCTTGGCTTATATGCTGACTTTGCTTAAGCAAACCTGTTTGCCTGGACCTCACCCTTTTCTGCTTTAAGGTCGTCTGCTTTGTATAGAAAAATTTTGTTGTGCATTTGGAGTAAAAAGAAGTCTCATAGATTCTTTGTAATTGTTGTTATAAAAAGGAGAAGTTGGAAGTAAAAAGACACTTTTATCTTCCCTTTAAATAGGTAATCTATGTCTTAAGTGTTTAGCACTGGCTTTCATGACACAAAGCTATGTCCAAATTGATAGAATTCTCTCAGAATCAGGTGCAGCTGATTGAAGCAGAATTGGATGTCTGGTGTTTATTTTCTGTTAACTGTGTTTTATTTACCAGCAGAAATAGCCAGGTTAACCATTCATTATTCTGTTCATTTTGAAACACTGAATTCTTACTGCGAGCCATATCTCACCTCCAGTAATAATTTGTAAATTACCAACTTCTCTTTTCTTCCCTCCCTTTTCACGTTGTGGCAAGGCTTTTTTTTTGTTTTGTTTTATTTATATACTTCAACAATATCACATATACTGATGGACATGATTTGTATTTGTTTAGTAGTTGAGGCTCAGAAGCCACTGTCATTTCTGTCATATTAAGCCCTTGAATCACATTAAATGATTCCGGCATAGGAATTCTGTTCATTTAGAATCTGTAACTCGTCAGTGGAGGCGGCCTGAAGGATTCCAGGAGAGGAGATGCCTGAGGTGCCTGGGAAGGCTCTGTTACCCGGCCCTTTGGAGGTCGGCTCCGCTCACTGGTGGCACCGGGGTACTGTGGAAGGGTTTCATCTCCCAGGAGTGAGCAAATGAGCTTCGAAAAAGATTAGCTTAGGAAAAACCCTTGAGTTTTTATTTTAACATGTTGGAACTGATGTTTAAAAATTTCTGATGCCAGTTAGAGAAGAAAGCTATTGACGCCGTCTCCGTTGACACAGATACTCAGTGGAGAAGTACGCTGATTGTGGAGGATAATTTGAAATTTGAGCAAACTGAAATTTGCTATTTGCCATGATATACTGAGCTTTGCCGTTGAATGCTAGAGTATTTGTTTAAGTTGGTAGATTTTGCATTTTTAATCTTCCTTAGAACTGCAGTGAATAAGGGCCCCTGGCAGGAGATAATGAAATTTTCTTAATTTATATTTTCAAGGAGAAGCTTCAATTGAAAATGGCATCATATGGCCTGGAGACATAGCTCTAGTGCAAGTTTCAGGGGAGCTGCAATAATAATGCGGTGCCATCAGTGACTGGGAACGGTGGGACAGTGAAGAAGTAATTTAAGGGAGAAAAGAAAATGCACCAAAGCTTTATTGTAGCATATCTAATGATCTGCTGAAGATTCCCAATGGTTTTTGGAGCATGACTGGAGAAACTAATGTTATCTTGCCAAAACAGAAGCCCTGCTTAATCAGCAGAACAAGGCTATTGATTAAAACACCTCTCACAATAGATTGTGCATGGAATCTCATCTCCATACTTCGCACTCGGTAACGTGTAATAATGAGCATAAGATAATCAAAAGAAGAGTAAAAGCAATTTGTTGAGCATTGTACAATTCAAGATTAGAGTTGGAGTAGAAACAAATTTGCACGAGCCGTTTGGCTTGTTTCTGAAGCTGTACACAGGAAAGAGCATGCGCAGGATGGGGGTTCCTGAAGAGGGCAGAGGTTCTCCGATGTGTGTCGCTTCCTGCCCACTGTGTGTGAGGGATGTTACTGAGGTTTCCTGGGCTGCAAGTTTACATTTATTAAGATTTGTTTTCCACGCATTGTGCAGAGGTTTCCTGTGTCATCTTTTTATCTTAACAATAAACTTATAAAAATGAGCATTCCATTTTACAGATGAGGAAGTTAAGGTTGCAGAGTTTAAATATATTCTATGGTGGATTCACAGTTAAGCAAGCAGCCGAGCTACAACTGGAACCACTATTTCTTTCTCTTTTGTTTTGCTGGTTTTTAAACTGTCTTTTTAAGTCATCTTCCCAATTAGCAAGTGATCTTCATTCTGGACATAGTGAAATACTGTGCTGAATTTGACACAGAGCATCTAAAGGAAAGGGGATCAGGAGGTGGAAAGGGGAAGGGAGAAGGAAAAGGGGTGCAGAAAGAATTGAAGTGTGATGTGCATGTGCACGGATCAGGATGTAATGCAAATATATAATTTTTAAAATTATGGAAAAATTGTGTCAAACATCTAAAGAATTATGTCAAACATTTAAAAAAGTATTATGCTATATTGTTCTTTAGTAGAATTTATTCTCAGATTATAAGTAGCAGTGCATACATTGTGCCTTCATTTATTTTAAAATATTTAGGAGACCAGGCATATGTAGTTCAATTCTACAGAGCCTGCCTGACAAGTATGATATTCCGAGTTCGATTTCCAGTACCAAGAAAAAGAAATAAAGAGAGAAGGGAGGGAGAGAGATTTAGAAAAAGGAATTTGTTTATATAGATATTTCCTTATTAATGTCACCTTAAGTATTTTATTCCACTAAAAAACTGTTTCTTTACAATACTGCTGTTATCCTGTGTATGACATCTTCCAAATAATTTCTATATGTAAGAATATAAATTGTTTTTTTATATGTGTTTTCATCAGTGACACATTTTTTCATAACATTTAATATTTAGCAAGCAATGTAGATACCCTCACAGTTAATAGTGAGACCTGAAAGCATCAGAAGGTAGCATACATTCCTGGCAATATTTTATAACCTCACCCCACGTCTTGTTGTGATGGTGTGTGACTGTATCAGAAGATAAAACTGTGACTTTGATATTATGTAGCATGTGGATATATTAGATCTTTCTTAATTATTATTCAGTTTCTTTTCTGACATGTGACGTGCTTTCCTCGCCAGTGCCATTAACTTTAATTATTTAATGTTTGGTAACGATGAAGTATTTTGCTACGCCATTATCTTACGCCTGCAAAATGAATTGCACAACCAAACTCACAGGTTATTTAGGTTTTTCCTTCTTCTTCTTCTAGAGAGAAATATTTGGCTTTCTTTCATTTCTCTTTCTCTCCTGTTTAGTGTAGTAAGAGGATGGGCTGGTGCCTGTAATCTTGGCGTGCAGGATGCCTGAAGCTGAGGATAGCAAGTTCAAGTCTAGCTTGGGGCAGTTTAGTGACTTAGTTAGTCCTTATTTCTAAAATTAAAAAAAGAAAAGAAAAAAATGAAAGGCTGTGAAGGTAGCTCAGTGTGACATCTTGGTTCAGTCCCCAGTCCTGAGGGAAAAAGTAAGTTTTAAAATATTGACTACAACTCAGTTTGTGGCCCCATTTTTAAATGAATTTGTTTAATTTTATTTAATTGAAAATTTGTATACTCTTTTAGACCTGTTTTGTACCAGTAAGGCAGCATTTAAGATTTTGTGTTTACATTTAGAAAATAAGATGCTTTATAAATACTAATATGAGACACAATACTTTTTTCTAATATTTAACATGTTACAAATTGTTGTTCAATTTGTTTTAGTCACATGTGGAATTCTGTGGTTTTGGGTGATCCTGTATGTGTTAGAATAGTTAAAGATAAAGGGATGAATTTCTTAACATGTTTGTCATAAGTTTGTAGACTTGAAATCATATACAGAAATCATACACAGGTGATATGCCAAATTTGAGGCTTTTTAGAAGTGTAGCTACAGTATTAAAAATGCTTAAATATATGGAATTTGAGGCTGACTGCCTAAATGCTTTTATATTTCTTTTATAGTTAGTATTAATTCATTAGTATTAGCACACCAAAGTCGATTACACATAAATTGTAAAACATGCTTATGCTCCTTGATTTTCTCTAATAAAATTATATTTATTACCCTCTTGTAGTGGGGCCACTTAAATAAAATTTATTTGGATGAAACA
>PVKN010040372.1:0-10717 GCA_004027915.1 Capromys pilorides
CTCTGCAGCTCAGCTTCCTGTGACATGGAGAGGGTCTTGCCTGGCTTCCCAGCTGGATGGAGAAGAACGCACCTGGTAGTGGGTATGGCACATAGGTCTGCGAAGGGCTTGTAAAGCAGTGAACAAAGTCATGGCTCCCAGAAAAACCTCAGTGAACAACACTCCTTAAATTCCCCTGGAAATGGACATGTTTAGTCAAAAGATGCCCCACCTTCCCAGCAGGCTGCATGACAGAACCCAAGCAGGCTCCAGACGCTGGGCACCTCAGCTTTGGATGTGGCCGAGCTGCAGAGCTGGTGCCATCAGCTTGGATGTGTCAGGATCCCTGAGCCCGCTTGTCCTGCTCTGATCTCCCGAAATAATGAGCTGACGAGGAGGATCAGTGGCTTTGGGTCCTATCGCTGGCCTCCACGTGGCCCAGCAGGGAGGTCTTGCTCACTTGTCAGCGGCCAGCCTCCTTGACCTGTCTGAGCACCCGACAGTAGTGAGGAGGAGCTCTGCCTTGTCGGCTTGCAGAGCAGCTGCCCGCTCCCCAGTCCAGACTGAGATGAGAGAAACGTGCCCTGGTCTCTGCCCCAACCCCCATTTCCTCACCAGCAGGGCTCCAGGAGAACCTTTGGATCTGTTGTTTGGTCTGTGGCCCCAGTTCTCAACACAAGAGCTCCGACAACCTCTGTGGCTGGCCAGGTGACGTGGGCACCTTTGGTTCTGATGAGGTGACTCCTTGTGGGCTCCGGACACCTCAGGATGGGGCTGGTTGCCAGGGAAATAAGTGTATGGTTAGAGCGCTAGAAACTTCAGCCCTGCCCCAACCCCCAGGGAGGAAGAGGGGCTAGAGCCCAAGTTGATCACGATGTCAGCAGCAGAATCTGTCCTGCCTAAGGACTGGCAACATAGCTCAGTGGACTAAGCGCTTGCTTAGGTAAGGGCAGGGGCCAGAGTTCAATTCCTGGTCATCTATATGCTAAACCAGCAAATGTAACCTTTCTCAGTTCTGTGAGCAGCTCTAGCAGATTAACTGGTTCCTCAGAAGTGAGGGTGACAATCTATACCCCAGGTAGCTAAAGTGACGCAGAAGCGTGGGGGCACCGGCAGCTGGTGATTCTGGGCTCAGATTGGGTAGAGAGCACCAAGTTAGACCTGACTGGAGGCCACCGGGCTGGTGTAGGCTGTGGAATTAATTAGTGAGTGGGGGAAACACACATTTGTTATCACAAGTACTTTGATATAGGGGAAATGACTTTGTGTTCCCCGAAGCTGAAGAATCAATTCTACGGAACAATAGAGATTAAGAGTAGGAAAATTTATTGGAGAAAAGAAATAGGGAACAGGAATGGCTCAAGAGAGGGAGCCCAAATAGGTTTCCAATGAGTCCTCTTCTCAAAGGAACTTTTATAGAGCAATATGATGAGACAGGTACAACGCGGGTCAACATCATGATCAACCAATAAGACTGCAAGTATATTCACTTAGAGAATATTGATTCAGCAGTAACAAGGGCATGTGGGTGACGTCATTAGCCATGCTTGCTAATCTATCGTCTTGTCTTAGTGGCCGGGAGAGGATGGCCCATGGCCTAATGAGATAACGGAAATCAGCCACACCTGCAGCCCAGCACTGTGCTGGGGTGGCAGCTGAGCCCTCACGGGACTACCCTGAGCGCAGGGAGCCCACTGAACCCTGAGCCATGACAGTTCTCTGACCCTGAGCTGCATTTACATGCGAGGCCTCCCTGGGGTCAGGTCGGGGAGGGACTTCATTAGCATCTACACCCTGGCTACCCATGGTCCTGTCCTCACGAGGTGACCTTAGGGATCCACCTGCTTGTGGGCCACTTGGGGAGCCAGAGCTGGGACGGCAACCCCCGGGAGGCAAACAAAGTGAGCCTGGATCAAGACTTCTGAGAAGGCCAAAGATTTGAGGGCTTTGGCTCAAGGCAGCCCAGATAGAGAGAGCCTGATGTTCCGACCAACAGCAGGGTGACAGTGGCTGCAGAGCTGGCCCACAGAGCTCCTGGGAGCTGCTACCGCTGGCCTGCTGTTCAGTGTTCTTCCCGTGGGCTTTGGCCATGAGTCCAGCCAGAGGTGCAAGACAGCAGGGCTTCCTTCTGCCTCCGCAGATGCAAGCTGGCCAGGAAGCCACAGATGCAGGCTGAGCCAAGGACCAGCAGGGCTCACAGGCCTGGGCCACTCTGGGAGTGGCCCGTACCAGCTCAGGGCCACACGGGCTGTGCGTCCTCAGGAGCCTCTCAGCACAGCAGAGCAGCTCCACAGTCCGGTTCTTAAAAATATCACCGCTGGAGGAGAAAGGGAACATTAGCGCGCTTGAGGTAAATGTGTTCTCGTACAAATGAGCGGTGCAAAATCGGATTAGCACACCCCGCAGATCCCAGCTCCGCTCTCCCACGCAGATGTGGAGTCTTGCCCATGGGACTTGGACGTCATGCCTGTCACTGGTGGGCATCTGAGGACTTCCACAAGGATCTTCACTACACGCTTCCACCCCTCCCGCCTGCACACACAAACACACATATGCACACTCACACATTCTATGTTAAATACACACCACTGAACATGCTCCATGGCTCCGAGTGGTAATGTGTGATTTTATTTTTCTTAAAAATGAGGCGACAGTTGCTGGTGCCAGAGAATGAATGACCTTGCTCTGGATGTCCTCACTGTGCCTCTGAGCTGAGCCTGGCTCTGCAGGTATTTTCCAAATGCCACCAGAGCGGGCGGGTGGATCTTCTGGCTTACACCACAGACCAGCAGGGCTGCTGCGGTCATGCCACGGGGAACAGCTGTCCGTTACACTCACCCAGAGCCTGTGTCCCCGCCCAGCCCTACCCCTTCTGCTGCTTGTGGCCTCTCTCTTTGAGTCCCACCCTGACCTGCAGAGCCTGGGGCTGGGCTAGCCCTCTCCTCCCCTGCTTCCTATAGCCAGAGCCCAGGGCTGCCCAGGGACAGTGGCCTCTCCTGAGGCGGACCTGAAGTATGCTCCCCAGTGCTTGCAGGGACTGGTGACGGAGCAGGTTCTTGGTGATCTGGTGCAGTATCTGGGTGACAAGAAGCACAGACCGCTGCTGCCATGGCTCCAAACCTAGATCCCGTCGCATCTCCCCCTGACACACACTTCTCTGTCCCCAAGCCAGGTCGGCTCTGGCTTCTGTCACTGGCACCAGACTTAGTGGCCCTGTGCAGCTGAGCACACGGGGCCTCCGGCCATGCTTGCATATTCCCTACTCTCAACTCATGCATCCTCTCTGCTGTTCTGAGGCTGTGCAGAAGCAGGAGGAGGGGTCAGGAGTGAGACTGTGGTCCCGATGTCTGTGGCTAGGGGGTAATCACGCCGCTGCCGTGCATGCAGAGGCCCTTGTCTTCTCTGGCAATGTCAAGGCTGGGTAATGGAACTATTTGTCCCTGGGCTGCTCAGGGCTGCTGGGGCCGAGCAGAGATAATTTGCTTCTTCCTGTGACAGCTAATGATTAGCTTCCTAGCAGCACGTCGCCACCTCGCATTGATTTGCCGACACAGCCAAGCTACTCAGGAGAGGAATTTTCAGAATCTAATCCACAGTCTGGGATCTGCGGGCTGCTGCGCTGCTCCTGGGCTCAGCTGTCCCTGGACGAGGCCTGGGAAGCCCCTTGGAGCAGGCGTCCAAGGGAAATCATCCTGGTGCCAGCACCAGGCTCCACTGAACCTGCCAATGGCTGGATGATGGATTCTCGACTTGGCCAAAGAACACTAAAACTGCAATTGGGCGGAACACGGGTGGCACTGGCAGTGAGCCGGAAAATGCCGAAGGAGGCACGGGCCCTGTGCGTGCACACGACACTGGCACGACGAAGTTAACGAGACAAAGTACAATGAAACAAACAAGTACACCCGCGCTCAATTGCTTTTCCTGCCCTTGAACAGTCTGAACCATCAAGTTGCCAAATTGGAAGCCGGCAGGGTGCTGCCTTTCCATTAGTGAGGAGTCTGACTCAGAGCCAGAGGCCACAGCTCCTCACCAGCAGGCACGGAAACTGAGCTCTCCCTTTGCAGGGAAATAATGGCCAAACCAAGAGGGATACCGGGAGCATCAGTACTGGAGGCTCCGGGAACGACTCGTGTAGGGGACCCTGGCTGTGGCACCCTTTTGTTCCAGGCCACACCTTCCCTGCTCCTCCTTCCTTGTCTCCTGAAGGTGCTGTGGGAACTGATGAGAACTGAGGACCAGGAGGCTTCCGTCTCCCCGCACGCCCCCTGAAACAGATATAAGATGGGGCAGGTGCAGGCCATGCATGGGAGGAGACTCAGGACACAACACGGGGCTGGGAAGGATGCGCTGAGTTCCAGGTGGGCTCCATCTGGGCCCTGAGGGTCATGCAGGTGGGGCCACACCACTGTCCCAGGAGGGCAGTGGCAAGGCAGAAGGGCAGGGGACGCATGGCACATCTGTCCCTTGCTGTTGCCCTCACCCCTGCAGATCACGGGACCCTGGCCTCCCTCACTATGAGTAGCTCCCTGGTAGCCCCCCACTTGCCCTCCAAGTTTCTGCCACCTGTGATGAGCAAGGACACAGACTGAATGGTCCCGAGGGCCAGGGCTGCCCTCTGCTTGGCAGGCTCCCGGTGGCAGCACAGGCAGTGGCCTCTGTGGCTCTGATTCTGCAGCCTTGTGAGCCATCAAGTGTGGCAGCTGGCTGTCAAGGCCCAGGTGGGTGTGCAGCCACTGGAGCGTCTTCAGAAAGGAGCCAGCCCCAGGAAGGGTGAGAATTTGTGCGGCAGTTGGGTCACGTCAGTGGCTGTCACACCAGGCACCAACTCGCCTGGCCATGCTAGGAACAGGGAGCAGCTGGTCCCCTCTGCCGTGTCCCGCAGAGGGGTCTGCGCTTGTTTGGCCCAGGAGGCCACAGGGCCAGCGCCCAGTGAGCCGGGCTCATGTGGGCAGCGGTGGTGCTTGATGCCCAGGAAGGCAGCTGCTCCTTGTTTTTTCCAGCCCTCATGCAGGAGAGAGGCAAGGCCAGGCAAGGAAGCCGTTGTCCTGTTGTGTGGTGGGCTTAAGAGGCCTGTGGGGTTGGGGAGGGCGGCTGAGTCCTACCTCTCCCTCTCCCTCCATGTCGAGGGCTGGGCTGGGCTGCGGTAGCTCTATGTGCGGCTCTGGCCATGTGCGCAAGGCCCTGGATTTTACATTTAGCTCTGCACAAAAGAAAGCAGGAAAAAACATGACAAAGTTCAGAGAAGTGTTGGTGGAAGCGCAACTGTACGTGAGGTTTTGCGAGGAAGTTGATTGTCTAAATTTCTACACAAATCTGTGATGTGTGCGTTCACTTGGCTTATTTAAAGCAATTGGTGAGTTTTTGTGAGAACAACAGCCCCTGCTCCTGGCCACTAGGCCACCTCCAAGCTATTGACGGGCAGGGGCTCCGTCCCCATGGCAACCACTCCCTCCTGTTTCCCGTGTAGCCTGAGCCAGGATAGGGTTTGCTGGACCCCGGCCTGCTGTCCACACTCCCTGTTCTACAACCCCAGGACCTCCTTTAGAATCTGTGACCTGCTTTCACATGTCCAAAAGTCAAGGAACCTCCAGTATTGACACGTGGAGCGCCCAGAGCCCAAGATCCAGCCAGGCATCATGTTGGGGCCTAGTGAGTGAAGGCCTGGGGGACCCAGGTCAGGTCATGTGTAGCTGGGTGCACGAGCTGGAGCCCTGTTGAGCCCCAGTGCCAAGTGGTGTGGGGACAGAAGGGCGTGGCATTGGGCAGGCGTGGCATTGGTTGGGCGTGGCGTTGGGCGGGCGTGGCGTTGGGCGGGCTGGCTTCGAGCAGACAGGAAGGTCAGCTCGGAGCCCCGCTCACCCCAGGCCATGCTTGGCCATCGGGCAAGCCCCCAGCTCAGCTGACTCCTATCCGGGCCACACGGACCAGCGTGCAAGTACAAGCTTGCGCCTCTGGAAGGCGGGGCTGCTTTGGCATGGAATGCGGGGCTATGGGGCAGCAGAGCTCTCAGTCCCCCAGTGGGTTACCCTGGCCCCTGTGCAGGCAGTCCCTGAGGCAGTCTTCAAGCCGAGGGACGCAGGTGTGTCCTCGTGTGTCCTGGAGCGTCCTTCCTGTCCATGTAGCCTGCTAGGCTTGGAGCCAGACCGTGCGAATGTGCCCAGGGCTCTGATGGTGTCTTCCAGTTCGACACACAGGTGGGACTTTGCCGAAGGCCCCTGAATGGGGATGGGGGGCGCAAGAGGTGGCGGGGTGTGGAGGCGGGACCGGGCCGGTGTCACAGGGCGGGGCCTGGGAAAGCCACGCCCCACCTCCAGGTCCACTGCGCTTGAGCTGGGGGTCGGGTGGGGGTACGACCTCCATAGCACCCCGTGTAAGCTGCAGGCAAAGGTATCTGGCCCGCGGACCAGAAGCCACGAAGCTAGCCCCTCTCCAGCCAGGCTGTGTGTCCAGGTCCGCTCACTCCCAGCCCTGCTCTGCCTGGCACAGCGACCAACTCACTCGGGCACCTCACTCAGCCCCGTCCCCGCAGGGGCTTGAATGGAGGTCAGCGGCGTCTCCAGAACGGCTCCTGCACCCCGCCCGCCTGCAATCCCAGGAGCCTCAGACCACGAGCCTTTAATGGAAGTGCTGTGAGGGTGAGCCAGAGGCCAGCCCAGACGAGAAGGCGCTGACTCGTGCCTTCAGAGTTTCCAGCTCGGCTGGGGACGCTCTCCAGCTGCCTGGCTCTGCACCCGGACACCGCTTGTCTCCCCGCACCATCCTCGTGCGCCCTCCCTCGGTGAAGCAGCTGACCTACTAATTCAGACTAAAGCATAGAAGACTGATAAGACAGTGTACCTTTTTACCTTTTGAGAAAAAAAATTTGAAAAGAAAGCAAGAAAACCAAGCAGAAATCCGACCATGGGATGTCAGCCTTTGGCGGGGAAGGTGTGCTGGCCCCAGGCCTCGGAAATGCGGGGCTCCAGGCAGCAGTTACCTGCCTGCTCCCCTCCCCACCCCCACCACCACATGGTAGAGCAGTTTTCTGCTGCAGCACAGCGGAGAGAGAGAAATAAACTCCCTGCCTCTCGGCAGACATGGCTGCCCCCATGAACGCAGCGATGTGCCTGTCTCCGCTTGTGGGGGAGAAAAGGCTCATTTAAACCCTGCCTGGAGATAATGTCCTCCTGAATAGCTATTGAGACGTCACCTGTCACAGTGGCCCGCAAGCTCCTGGGGCAGAGGAGATTTCCTCGCACACTCAGCCACTTTTGAGAGAGGCCGTGGGTGGCTCTGCGTGGGGCGGGACAGCATGGCACCTCTGCCACTCTGCCCACAGCCGCCCCAGCTTGGGTTCAGAGCTCAGGGCTCAGGGAAGACACGGGAGGCAGAGACCCCAAGGCGGGCTAACACAGCCGGTCCTCGCTGGGGAGCCTTTCATGAGGCTCAGGCTGTTTGTGGGTCCCTAAATTCCTTCTCTTCATCCTTAAGAACAGAACAAAGCACAGGGAGGACTGTCAAAGGGCCCTCAGCCCACCGGCACTGCCTCCACTCATCACCCTGGGCCGCCCACCCAGTCCCCGCACTGTCACTGTCCTGTCCCCTCCCTCCCCCGCTGCAGCAGGACCCCGGGAGGCACCTGGGCCCCCTGGATGAGCCCTTCTGGGAAAGTGGGAAATAAACAGCCACGTTGCTGCTGTTGTGCTTCTTGGACAGCCATTAGCGACAAGCCAAAGGCACAGGAGGCCCTCTAGTGGGAAGGGACGGCCTGGGGCTAATTAGGCTCCTAATTAGGGATTTCCAGGAGTGGTAATTGCCCAGCGGTGAGGCAAGGCAATTAACCACCCAGGGCTCCAGAACGGCTGTGTTGGGACCCATGGGGATCACCTGAGTGCTATGGAATTCAAAGATGGGCATAGCAATGCCAGCGGCTCTTGTGGCCAGGGTGCCAGCAACCCTCCTGAGATTCCAGAGCTGGGGTGGGGGTCAGGGCTGCGCCTAGTTGCTAGACAGCCAGTTGCAAGGCTGTCCCAGTCACTGGGCTCTTGGTACAGTGGCCTCATGTGTCAAGGAAGACAAGGACTTGACCTATTTCATGACCACAGAATACTCACTCTAAGCCAGGCACACTGGTTTTCGTCAGAGCCAGCAAAGCGGAGACTGCAGCATCAGCCCCAGCTCGTAAGTGTGGAAACCGGGGCAGAGGAGGTTGTGCAAAGCTGCCGCGCTGTTGGAGGGTCACCGTGGGGGCGAGGGGTGCGCGGGCCACTGCACGCAAGGTGTGTCTGGCGTTCTCACTTTGCCACTGTGGTCGCACTCACCATCACCACCCTGTCTCCCTCAGGAGCAAGGCCCCAGGGAGGTGACAGTGATGGAGAACTTGAGACCTGGCTGTCCCAGGTCTCAGGCTCAGCAGGAGGGGGCCTGGCCCAGAAGCAGGGTCTGGGCTCCTTCCCAGTGGCTCCCAGAGCCCACAGCCCCAGCCTGGCACGACCTGGAATAGTGGATCGAACAGAGCAGAAGAGTAATGACCATGGGAGCCCGCTGAGGTCATCCACGCAGTAGTCATTAAACCCTGTCGCCTGCGTCTTCCTAATGTGCTGCTGATGAAGAGGGATCCACGGGCCAGGATCCCCCAGCAGCCGCCCCCCACCTATGCAGGGCCCCAGCCCCCACCACCAAGAGCCTCTCGTGACCCTGGGGTGGTGAGTGGGTGGCCAGCAAGCACTGTGTGGCCGGAGTGTCCTCCGAGAAGCGCAACAGTGGCAGAGTGTCCGGCCCCTGTGCTGCTCACGTCTGATCACGGGTGGAGTGAGCTGCTGCCTCCTGTCTCACTTGTTGTCCTGCAAACACTTATTGAGCACTAGCTGTGTGCTGGGCACTGTTCTAGGTGACCAAAGCAGACTCTATCCCAGGACACTGCATGAGCTATAGGTGGAACCAAAGTGAGTGATATCACAAGCTTGTTAGGTGACATATTTTGGAGCAGGCCCAACATGCTTGAGCACAGCCAAGGGACTCGGGGGGCACGGCCAGACGTGGTGGACAGAAGGGCTGGGGAGGCCTGGAGATCCGCTGGGCCTAGGCCCACACTAGCAGCAGGCAGGTATGCCCTGACGCCCTTGAAAGGCTTGGGATCCCGGTGATTTTCCTGCGTAGTAGAGGAGTAGGGAGACCGCACGTCCTCGCTCCACCTCAGCGTCACTTCCTTCCTCCCCAAGTCTCCACTTCAGTGCCCCAGGCATGGCCCAGGAGGTGGGGTCAGAAGCCTCTCTGCTGGGCCTGAGCCTGTCCGAGGCATGGCTGTCCCTCCCCAGGGCTCTTCACACTGAGCTGCACCCCCTACCCCACTGGGGCCCCCTGCTCGGAGCACCTGGGTCCTGTAGGAGTCCTCCTCTGCTCCTCCAGCCAGCTGTGCCGACCCACCTTGGCCAGATGTGCACCTGGGGCAGCTGGGGACAGGAGCCTCACAGCAAGAATGGGCGGAGCCCGCAGGCTGGTCTGATGTTTTCTTGGCTCCTTCCTGTAGTGTCTGGCTGGCTCGGAGGCTTGAGATCTCCCTGCCTATCATCTCAAATTCTACTTGTATGTGTCATTTAAACATTCATGCCCGTGACTGGCAGATGGCCTGCTTTGCCCGGAGATGTCCCCTCCTCCAGACTGGTGTGAAGTCATAGCTCAACCCACAAACTGGGTCACTTCCACAGAATCTGGGAGGGAGCAGCGCACTGGGCCCGGAGGCCACGTCTGCCTGGGCGGTGTGGCCTGCAGGCTTTGCACATCTCCCTGGCGGGGTTTTCAGCTCCCACAAGGTCTCCAGAAGGAGAGCCCGTCCTCCTGGCCTACGCTGGGTGGTGCTCTGGGAGGAGGCTCCCTCTTAGGACTCTGCCTAGGACCAGCCCGTCTCAGGCAGGGAAGCAGGGCCCACAGCAGGCCAGAAGCGACCGCTGAGGAGGGTGGACGTGTGACATCATTCCCATTTGTTGAGGTGGGGAACCATTCCCCTGCCACTTGGTAGCCTGGCCAGTGACGAGGACAGCATTGTGGTTTCCGGCTGTTGTGAGCGATGGTACTGGGAATGGTGCTCATGCGACACCCTCCCAGCCAACCCTGGGGAGACTCTCTTCCTCCTGGGGTGTCAGAGACTGATCTAGAGCTCCGGGGGGGGGTGGGGGGGGCTGGACACAGGAGGGAGCCAGGGTGTGTGGCAGAAGGGTCCTGGGGCGTGACTGGCATCCACACACCTGCTGGGCAGGGCGCACCTGAGACCCGAGGATACGAGCAGGGCCTGTTTCTGTCCCTGTGGGTACGGCGCATGGCTGGCACTGCCCTGCGCGGTGAGTCACAGAGCTGCCATGTCACCAGGGCCTGGGGGCCTGGCCCAGCCATGCCTGTTGCAGCCAGATCTGTCCTAGCCCCTGTTCCTAGGCCACCTCCGCAGGTCACCTGCTCCTGCTCCCTCACCAACTTGCTCAGTGAGCAAGGCTAGGCGCACAGGACAGGCAAGGAGGCCGCCACAGAGCTGCAGGGGTGGGGGCAGGAGGCCCTGGGAGTGCAGCAGGGCCCCCAGGGGCTGGGCGACCCCATCCGTGGCTGGCACCAAACCTCACCACCTGCAGGAGCAGGACAGGCAGGACGTCCCTCGGCAGGCCAGCTGTGGCCTCAGTGGTGGGCAGGCAGGCCGCTGGGAGGTCTTCCTGCTCCTGCCGCCTGGATGCGCTGGTGCAGCCACCACCTCCCTTCAGCCCAGGGTCCC
>PVKN010040373.1:0-10736 GCA_004027915.1 Capromys pilorides
GAGACATTTATATATAAATGGTTGCAACTCGAGACCATATTCATAAGTGAAATGTATCTGACCCATATGTGTAACATCATATCGTCTTACTTGTGTGAGAGATTCAATGAGTAAATAAGGTCTGAAATGTACAATAGAAACTGTGGATTGGGAAGAAACTATTGAAAGTAAAAGACAAACTGATGGAGGAAGAAAGCAAGAGAAAAAGAAAAACATATATTTATACATAAGATAGTTAAGATAGTTACACAGTTAGCTTCTCTTAGTTCATTGAAAAGAAAGTTGTATGTTAATACTATTTGGACAGGATAACATGCCCCCCCACATCTTGTACTCTGAGCAACTACTGTGAAGACAGTAAAACAATATATCAACAATTGTAACTGTTCTACTACCCTGTTTTGAAACTTGGATTCACTGTTATCTTTTTCCTCTTTAAAATTAAAAAAAATATCAATCATTTACTTCTCTGTAGCTTTATACTCCTTTACCCACACAGTTCTTGTCAATTATTGACCCCCCCCCCTTGTCCCATCCACATCAATTCTTTCAAAGGGTGATCAAAATGCTATCTCTATTTGGAGACAATAATTAGTATCATTTTCATGGCGCCCTCTTGAATGTGGAGGAAATTACCAGATGAATTAACAGGAACATGGTGACCACATGGCCTTTGCTCCTGAGTACTACTTGGAGACCAGCTTGGCATAGAAATGACCAGATGTTTGAAACTGAGCTATTGGTGAGTGAAATAAATAAGTTAGCTGCCACTCTTCCCATCTGTAGGGACAGTTTGTGCACTGCAAAACTGAGGTGCCTATAATATCACATGGCAGCAATTGTTCTCTTAACCCCTTCCTAAAATTGGAGCTGGAAGGCCCATCAAGGCCAGTTAGACTGAGGGCGTGTCTGTACTTGTGTCCAACAGATGTTGTGTCCAACATCTGTTGCAAACATTCCTGCCAGCAGAAGTTCAACTAAATTGCAGCCCAGGTACACATGTGTCCCCAAGCCTAACAACGTGATCTGCAGGAAAGGAGCATGGACCAGGAAAAGGCAATAAAAAGCAACAGAAGGATTTCTTCAGCAGCTCTAAGAAAAGGGAGGAAAGGCAATGGTCCAACATGTGGGATGTGTCAAAAATGAGAGTAGGCTTGCAGGGTACTTGAACACTGGTTCCTCTCTCCTCCTTTCCCTCCCTTCATTCATTCCATCCTCTTTGCCCTCCCTTGGCTTTTTTTTTTTTTTATCTCCTCATGATATTTGCTCTTGGTGAAATATTTGAGAAACGGAGAAAAGTATGAGGAAAATAAAAATAATCTATACATTTACCTCCTAATATTTCAGTACATATCTGTACAAGTGTTTTCCCCTAGTTGCATGATCATGTATGTACTCAAATAACAATATTCCGTAAGTATTTGGAATGAACTTCAGATGTACCAGGTACCATCTTAGATACTGGAAATAGAACTGTGATTAAATAGGCATGATGGACTAGGGATATAGCTCAGCAGTTCAGTATTTGCCTGGCAAGCTCAAGGCTCTGAGTTTGATTCCTGGTATATATATATATATATATATATATATATATATATATATATATATATATACCTTTATCTCCTAGCACCTTTTTCAGGAGTACCAGAAATCAAACTCAGGATCTTATACTTGCCAAGCAAAAATTGTGCTGCTGAGCTAAATGCCTTATCCCTCATGACATTTTAGTTCTAGAAGAAGTGACACACAAGGGCCGGCAGTATAGCTCAGGGGACTTAGCGCTTGCTTAGGTAAGCTCACAGGCCAGAGTTCAATCCCTGGGTCCATATGCTGCACTTGCCCTGCCGCTGGGCCAGCAATGGAGTCCAGGCATGGTGGTGCATGCCTATAATCACAGCACTAGGGAGGCAGAAACCAGGTGGATCACTATGAGTCTGAGTTGCACACACACACACACACACACACACACACACACACACCCTTCAAAAAAGAAGTGACATACAGGCACGCAACTGCACTAGGAGCTATTTAACCTTAAATTTAACCAGCAGTATAGAGGATAGTACTGAATCTTTTGGGAAAATAGAGAGTCCAGACCTGCCCTTGGTATTTCATTTAAAAAACTGACCCCAGAGATGCAAGGAAATGGTGAGAAGTCGCTGGCCAAGAAAGGGAAAAGGTACATTGGGTTGAGAAGGAAATGAATAGGAAAAAACAAAAGGGAAGGAGGAAGTTCCTGCTGGGCCTCCAGTTTGCCTGCAATCCCACTGTGATACAGTGACTAGATGGGGGTAAAGTGGGCTTTTGGGTGTTGGAAAGGAAAACAGAGCCCAGAGCCTCCAGGGCAACCATGAAAAAACTACTACACAGGACCTAAGACAAGCCACCCACCCATTATTGTAAATAAAGTTTTCTGAAACCAAACTTTATTTGTGGGTGTGCCCATTCATGTAGGTAATATCTGTAGTTGTTACATTCTGATGGCAGAGAGAAGTAGTTGCTCTAGAAACTGTATGGCTTACAAAGCCTAAAATATTTACTATCTGGGCCTTTACAGAAATATTTGCTGACCCCTGCTATACGTTATTACAGCTGGGCATGTAGTTAGATATTTTTGCATCACAGCTAACAGGAAGACTTTGGGAGGACAGCAGGGAAGGAGCTGTGGGCCAGGGGCCAGGGATATAACTCAGTGGCATAAGTGCCTACCTGGCAAATGCAAGGTTGTGAGTTCAATCCCTGGTACCACAAGAAAAGAAAGGAAAGGAAAGGAAAGGAAAGGAAAGGAAAGGAAAGGAAAGGAAAGGAAAGGAAAGGAAAGGAAAGGAAAGGAAGCAAAACCATCTGTATAGTAAGGGGAAAGATCAGAAATGAGATTTCTAGGTAGATATAGGGGGACTTCAAGTAACCAGACAATCAAGGTTGGTAGTGTACACTCAAGTTGGCTCCAGTGGGTGTGGAGATCAGCAGTCGGATTTGGTGAGTGACTGGATTAGGACAGTGAAGGGAAAGGCATATGGGACCAGACTCTGACTTCTGCCTGGTGCACCATATCCACATAGAGAGGAAAGTATTATCAACTGGAAAAGAGCTCCCTACAAGACATGTGATTGAGACAAATAAGAATCTTAATGCCTGCCTAACTTACCATGGTGGCTTGATATAGTCCATCTCCTCTTATTGGATATTACAGTGTTTCTATTACACTTTTTCTAAAAGTAACTCAATGATATCATATTTGAATATTTTTGATTGGTTCCATAAAATACAATCCTAGAAGAAAAGAATTGACTAGAAGGCTGTACATATTTTGAAGCTCTGTAATCTGCATTACTCAGCAATTGCTCCCAGAATTTTATTCTAATTTATGCACCACCAACATAGACTGCTGGAGACATGGTGATTCAGGAGGCACCAAATGGCCAGGGTCTGTCCTATGCGTCTGCTTCTTTTAGTCTCCACATTTTCCACCTTAAGATGTTATCACTTGAAAGAATTTTTCACATTCAATAGGATTTCTGTGACACTGGCCTGTGTATCAGCCTTCCAACAGTGGAAAAATAGCATTGTTCAGAACAGTGGTGACATCTGAGACAGGAGTCTTTGCCCATGAACTTCTCCAGCTTCACTTCTCCTTGGTGTGAAAAAAGGTAATTTACAACCCAAGCCCATTGCATCCCTAATATATGTCAGCTGACGCTCCGGGCGCATCTCCTCTGTCTCCCAAGAGGTTCCTGTTTTATGTGGCACATTCATCTCTTGCACTCTTCACAGCTTTTATTCTAGCCTGGTAGTTTCAACTGCCACCCAGCAGCAGCACAGTAATAAAAGCCGTGGTCATGAGAAACAGCTTTGTGGCCTTTGTTTGCCTTTTGAGATTGTAATATAGTAAAGCACGCGGGGGTGGGGGGAGGGGTGTTGAACTCCAGAGCCTGGGGCCCTTGAGGAAAGCCCCAGCTTCATTCATCTATCATGGGTGTTGCAACTCGCCATCACGTGACTGCTCTGACTGCATTCTCCCTGGAGGGTTTACTGGTCAGCTCATGGGTAGGAGGAGTCACAATAAAGCCTACAATGTGTTCAGGCCCTGGCACTGGCCAGATGCTGGAAAGTGTTTACTGAGAAATGAATTGAGGGATATGGGGAGGGGGGAAGGAGAGGGAGGGTGTCCTGTGGTGTTTGGGTGCCTACCTCAGCATTCCAAGCTCCGGATGCTGAAGTCTATTCACACAAAATTGGTCACCAGTACTTATTTAAGATTGAGGAAGAATGTCTAAGAAGGAGAATTCAGTGAGTCAGCTTAACTTCCCAATCTCTGGGTGAGGTGCTTAGCCTTCCAGAGGACTGTACGGTAAACTAATTGTGGGTGAGGCCCAATGGTGGGTTGAGCCCCAGCTGCATATCCATGTCTTTCTCACCAGTTGGATGTACCACCTGAACTTTCTATTATAGATTCATTTTAAAATGTTATCTGTGAAATGACTTTATTAAAATATAGTGACCTTCAAGGAGAGAACTTTAGCAGGTTCTAGAGTTGAGAACCTGGTGGTGAATGCCAACTCTGTTATTTGTTAGCCACAGGCCCATGGGCAAGTTACTTCACATCTCCATGCCTCAGTTCCTTCATCTGTATAATGGGAATAATAATAGCATTTGGGGGAAGTATATGAGATAAGGTCCAGGTTGTACTAAGCACTCAACAAAAGTTAGCTATTACTAAACAATGAAAAGAAAGGGTGCAGGCACAAATCTCACTTTACCCCTTACCCAGATGGCTCTCTCTAAGGCTTTCCAAGGTAAGTGCTACTTCACAGATGAGGCCTAAGTCTCAAAGAGATTAACTGATCTGGAGTTGCATGGCTTCTCAAGAAGCTGTCAGGAAGGAGAATACAGCCTCGCCCTCCCCAAATGCCTTTGTATCCTCCTAAGGCAGGAGCAATTCATGCATTCTAATTCTGAACTTAAGAGTTCAATAGTGACCCACACACACACACACACATACAGGAGGAAAGACAGGGTCCTTGTTTCATTTACTTTTCTCTCATTGCTGGGACAAAATGCCCAACACCCAAAATTATGCAAGTAAAGGCTTATCTAGCTCACAGTTTGTGAAGGTTTCAGTCCATACTCAGCTGGCTCTAAGGAAGAGTGGCACATCGTAGAAGGCCACAGTTCATGGTGGTGGAAAATAGTGAAATGCAAAGGCACAAGGGAGAAGCAGCAGCAACAGTGGCAATGGAAAGTAAGGCTATCTCCCTGGCCCCAGGCCAGGTGTAGCTCTCACCTTCATAGCCCCAGAAGCGCTCATACCCATAATCTCAGCACTGGAATATGAATTAATCACAAACTCTAGAAGCCACCCCATGAGTGTATGAGGCTTTGGGGGAATACCTAGACACAAACCATAACAGTCCTGTGCTAGGAAAACAACTTGCAAAAAGCAAGGTCAGGTTCCAAGCCAGAGGCCAGAGGGACACCTCACCTCAGCATTGTGACACAGCCTTGGGAGATGAAAGATCACCCTGAGACGGTGTGGGAGCACTGTCAGACCATTGATCCAACTGTGTGCTATAGCCATCTCCACTCTGGCTTTCTGCCAGGTGACATGGAGGAAATTCCACATCTGCCATGTTGAGCATGCATTTCCTTCTGCCTGCCTGCCATTCTCTGACTTCCTGGGGGAAGTGTGTCAACAGTCAATATTATGAATTGGGGTCTTGTTGTGGCTTCTGATATAAGATTTTTGTAACCTTCCTACCTCTATTAGCCACAGTAATGATACTGAAGCCAGAGGCCAGGCCCAGAGGAAGACACTAGCTTTCCCCAACTGTACATCTCCTATCTGATAGAAGCAGAGAATGCTTAACTCATTCAATACATGGCTACTCTGCATCCAGTACTGTTGCTGAGTGGGAGGGAAACTTCTAGAAAATTTAGTATCATACAGATGAACCCTACCTCATACAGTAATGGTTCTAATAACGTCTATTCCCAGGGGAAGTACTGTGACCAGTAACTATGCTGAAGTCATTGCTGCTGAGCCTCCCCAAAGTCATTGTTTGTCAACCCTATTGTTATTCTCACTGTACTATTAATGAAAATAAGAAACAAAGAGATTAAGAAGCTGTTCTAGGATGGCACAGCTGGGCCCACGGTAGGGTTGAGTTTCAAACACAAATAGGCCAGTTATTATTTGCAGCAGTTGTGCTTTAAAGAATGACTACAAGCTTAGAATTAATCAATACTGAAACATTGTTCCAACAGGAAATAGTATTGTACCCCTGTAAGACTCTGATCACAATATTTTCATCAACTGATCAATATATAACTTTGTTTTTAAGTGTGCTTCTGTTAAAAAACACTTAATATATACTATTGATTGATTCATTACCACTGAACTTAGATCCAACAGTTATGTGATTCATGTGTGAGTGAAGCTTATTTAACATAGGTGATTTTTTAAAAGACACATCAAAGCCTCCTTTAGCTTAGGACCACTAGCCAGAATTTTGGCCAGTGGTCATTTTAAACAGCAAAATCACCACCAGCAACAACAAGAAAGCACAAAAATGAGCAATATGTTGCACTGGAAAGACTTCAATAGTGATGCTTGCTCATAGCATGAGAGTTGCAGCAAAAACACAGACTGCTGATACAGGAGAAAAATGATCTTGGTGGATGACTTCCAAATGATGTAGGGGAAAAGATGATCTCCAGACCTGAAAGGTCTCTGGGATGAGTTTGTGTTCACCAAAACCAAAGAATGAATTTTAGGAACAAACAGAAGTTATGAGCAGAATATGTTTATTGGGGGAAAGAAAGCTCCTGCCCAAGAGAGGGACAGAAAGGGGGCCCCAAGGAGGTGAAGCAGTTTCTTCAAGGGACTTTTATAAAGTAAAACCATGCCATAAGGTGAGTCCAAAGAGGTGAACACGGGACCTTAGGTGGGCATGAGGTGAGACAAAGCAATGGTCAACCAATGAGATTACAAGCACCATTGCTCAGGTAAAATTGATTAAATCCAGTACCAAATGGGGAAGTGAGTAGTGCAGCAAGCGGGCATGAATATGGAACAGGGTCTCTTCCTGTTGGCAGTTGAGTTCATGACTCATTTGGGCTATTTCAAGGTGATTGATACCTGTGTAGAATATCAAGCCCTGATGCCCATCCCTAGGGAAGTACATAGCTGTATTTGTTTTCTCTTTTGTCTTGAGTTCTGGCCCAAAGTGGAAGTGTCTGTCTCTTCCAAAAGTGCAAAGTCACCTTGTCTTCCATACTGTCTCCTTGAGGCCCTAGCCCTGTCTGACTGCCTATAATATTTCTATTTAATTTAGCTGCCTACAACACTACCACGTCTATGAATCTGCTCAGCCTGGATGGTGTATGTTAGGCAACTCAAATTTTGCTGCTCTAAGAATGACTGCAAATGATTGCAAAAGTGCTATGAGTATTGATTTTGGTGTTATGAATACATTTCAGCAGGTAGGGAAATTTCTAAGTATAGAATCCATGAATTAAAGGGAAGAGCTGCAGTTTTGTTCCAGGGAGTGTTTTGCTCCCTTGCACACTCTGCTTTCCTGCAGTCAGCAGCTCTGTAGATGGCTCCGCTGGTCTCTACCTCCAGGTTTTCAGGTCTGGAAATGCTCTTGGTGGTGCTGATCCCCTGCCTAGCATATGGACCAGAACAAGGAGTTTATTTCTAATGAGCAGAATGCAGTTTATGGTGATGTCAATTTCAAGATTCAGTTACCAAAATATGAAAGCCTGCCCCTAATCCTTTGTACTATAGGAAGCCAGTGGCCATATTTTCAACATTCCCTAGGCAGAGCCCAACATGGCATAGCGTTCAGAGAACTGATGGGAGAGTAACTTTAATACAACAAGAAATGAAACTCTGCCAACAGCAACATGAGTGAGAATATGCTTTCCCCAGTGAAGACCTCAGATAAGAGGCAGCCCAGCCAACATAAACTATGGCACTGTGGAATATTTTAGAACCAATCTGGGGGTGATGGTGCAACCTATAACCCAGCACTCAAGAGGCTGGGAAGGAGGATTATAAGTTCAAGGCTAGTCATGACAACACAGAAGTTGAAGGCCTGTCTACATTACAAACAAGCTTTCTTCAAATCAGAAGAAGCAGGCTTTGTATAGATTTCTAATTCCCCCAAAATGTGAACTAATAAATGATTTTTAAGATGATAAATTTTGTGACAAATCAAAGCAAAAGAATATAACTACTTTTTCTAAAACTACATTTCACATATTTCATGGCACTATAAGCCTAAGTTCTTACATGTTCTATAACATTTCATTTTTACAAAGAGTTGTTATATTACTGATACTCTCACTGCATAGCTAAAGCAATTATCAACCAAAAGCATTCGATAACTTGACCAAGACTGCATAGGTAGAGCTCAACCTTACAGCTGATTAAGCCTTGAACTTCATCTACACTTGATTTGTATCTTACCACAAAACTGGGATGGGAAGGCAGACCTCTTGATTTCAGGCCCCTTACCCCTCATTTGTCATGAAAATAGATCCCTAGGTTTTAAAAGGTTGAAATGAAACTAAAAGAGATATGGAGTGACCTCAGGGCCCCTCAGCAATAGCTACTGTTCCTCCTGAATCCTGATCTCCAGAGGAGGCCCTTTGAGTCAAGGATGTTGATGCTATTTCCTATTGAACTGCCCAATCTAGAATCTAGTTATATTAACCTACTTGGGCCACTATAACAGAATACTAAAGATTGGATGGCTTAGACAACAGAAATTTATTTTTACCTGGTTCACCTGAGAAGGTGTTGGCATGGTTAGATTCTGCTAATGGCTCCTTTCCTGGCTTGTATTGTTGGGTCCACTAGCCAACATATCTGGTGCCTTTATCTTCCTCATGACAGTCTCTCCTTGGGCTCTTCTTTGTACAAACAGATGGCAGGCTGGATTTATTCCAAGGGAAGAAGTTTGCAAAGCCCCTAGAATCACAGCACTCTCGGATGAATTTACCTATCCCTTTTCTTATCTCACTTCACCAAGTTCTCAGATGCCAAAGGTTGGTCAGTTCCCTTTCTTCCATGTCACCACCACTCCTACATTGCTACCATCATACTGAACACCTTGCAGACATCATTGCATTCAATCAATCCCTTCACCAACATTGAGAGATAGGTATTACTCCCCACCTGGCATGAGTTGACTGAGGCTTAAAGAGCAGAGGAACTTGTCCAAGGCTACGAGGTGACTCCTCTAAATGACAGACTTGGGACTGACTTTCTTCATTCATAAACCCCAAGCTCTAATATATTAACTATTAACTCCTAAATAGATGGTTTTATGCTAGCACATTGAGAAGTCAACAAGTGAAGAAGAATGTAAAGTAAAAACTTGAATTTTTTAAACCTGAAGCATAGGCAGCAGGGGCTAGACCCATGTTCACTAGACCCAGGGCTAAAGAAAAGTAAGAAAGGAGTCTCTCAGGGAGACTGTTAACACACATGGTCTGGGGCCAAACCCTTGCAGTCTGGCTTCACAGACACAGCAGAAGCCTCTGGAGCCTGCATGCAAGCCACCACCTGGATGATGCTGGCCCAAATGTTCTGGAATTGCAAGAGGCACTGCAACCTCTGAGGTGCCATTGCAAAGCTCAGAGATCCAGTGTGCCCATCTGCATGTCTCAGGTTTGGTGCATGACTCAAAAGCATCCAATTCCAACTAAATTGGGGCAGGTTGTGACACACATTCCTCTCCTTAGAAAGCATACCTGATTCACTTGATGTCCATGCCCAGGGAAACAAAATCTCTAGTTTTCTTTTCTTTCCCAATTCCTGTCATTCCCATGCATATAAAAGAAATCAGTTTTATTGGGAACTTATAGGATCTTCATGTGGGTATTTGAAATTCCATGTCTGCAACTTCCACAGTCTCACTAACACAAATCAATAAAGGATAACTATTTAGCACACAAATTGCTGGCATTTATGGGGATGAGGAGGAGGTTTATGCAGTTTTGCAGTATTTTTTTTTTTCTGTTTGATGCTGTAGGTATTAAACTCTTTTCCACTAGCAGTAGCAAGTTAGCTGCAGTGGGGAGGGCAGTGAGAACTCTATTATAGAAAGTGATCCTATCCTTTCGCATTGACGACTTATTTGCTTTTAGGTCCATCCCCAATTGTCTGCCCCAGACCAATCCTTTCTGGAAGTACCCCACTCTCCTTATGAATGAGAAATGAGTGTGCTATTGCAGGCCTGCAGGTGCAATGCATCATTTGGAGCATGCAGCAGGCTTCTCTCTTACCCTGTAGTCATGCCGTGAATGCTCAATCACAACCACTGGACTTCTCTGTGCTGAATTCCTACCAAGTGGGTATTGTTCGTTTGTGGGGTGGTGGAAAGTGAGTAGCGCCAGACAGCTGCATGGAGATACTTATGCTAATTAAATATTTCAAGATCCAGTGTTCTAAATCTCAATTTGATTTTGCCCTGAAATGAACTGTGTGTGTGTGTGCGCGCGTGCGTGCGCGCACAATGGATTAGTTTACCTCCTAATCTTAGGATAACTGAAAACACGACTCAGGAAAAGAATGAAAACAGAGGTCAAGACACTCCCTCTGTAAAAAGACTAACCTGTGCCTTAAGATATTTCATGTAATGACTTTAAACCACAGCAAAACCTCAGCAGTGAGGAGAAGAGAGGCTGGAGAGAAATGGAAAGGTGTGAATCTGGCTCTGCCACTG
>PVKN010040374.1:0-10728 GCA_004027915.1 Capromys pilorides
TAGTTGTCCCCCCAAAGCCTCATGCAGTCATGGGGCGGGGATTTCTAGAGTTTGAGATTAACTCATGATCCACTGAGATTATGGGTGATTGAAAGATGAGATTACGAGTCTGAGTACTGCTGGGATTCTGGGTGTGGCCTAAGGCAGAGAGCCTGAATGTAATAGAAGAGAGACAGAGAAACATATTCTTTCTGTTGTTGCCACTGTTGCTGTTCTGCCACCATGAACTGCTGCTCTCTGCCCTGTGCCACACAGCCAGGTATGGGCTAAAACCTCCAATAACTGTGAGCTAAATAAACCTTTCCTTCCTTCACTTTGAGTGTCGGGTATTTGTCCCAGCAATGAGAGAAGAGTAACTGAGACACCCTCCTTCTCTCTTTCTTTTCCAGTGTCTCCCAAGATTTCTTCAAGTTTAGGAACTCTATTCTAATTCCACAGCTCATGTCAGAATACACACTTACTACAGAAAATCCAAAAATAAAACTCCATCCAGCTGTTCTTGGTTGCAGTTGTCGTGGCTCGAGTGGGTCTCCCACAGCACATGTTGGGAACGTCACGGCGGATGCTCCGCTGTTCCGAGGTGGGATTTCTGACAAAGGATGAGAATGACGAGGCCTCCACCCTCATGCGTGGATCAGGACTGCTTATGAAGGAGGAGTCTGAGATTTCCAGTCTGTGCTCTCTCCCTGTGCCGTCAGCCATGCCTGAAGCAGGAAGACCTGTGCTCCATGTCACACCTTCATCTGGGACTTCCTAGTGCACAGAGCGAGAGGAATAAACTTCTTTTCTTTATAACCTACACAGCCTGTGGCACTCTGTTATAGCAGCAGAAGACAGACCAGCCCTTGTCCACCATGCCAGTGTCTCTCCCAGAGATGCCACACTTCCGAGGGACAGTCATCCAGCCCTCCTGGGGTAGTCACAGGCTCACAGAAGTCTCTGGTTTTGCCTGTGTGCACATGTTCATTTATTGGGCCTTTTACAGTGTTGACTGTTCTGCGATTTGCTCTGAAAAGATTTTATAGTTTAGTAAATCTCAGATAGACACAAGTTCAGCTGATGGATGGAAACATGCAGGGTGGCACTGCTTGGATCCCAAAGCCCTCTGTGCCACCTGTTGCCTCCTCTCCCATCCTACCATTCAGTTTTGCTTCTTTATACTTTTTCCTTTGTGCTGCATCCCTGAAGGACGTGTTATGTAGCTTTTCCTGCTTTTGAACGTCATGTGACCATGTCTGGGTGCGTGTGGCTGCGTGTGCGTGGCTGGAGCTCACTGATGCTCATGGTGCGACAGTGACCCTCACGTGGCTAAGCCACCGCCCACGTCCACATCCTGCTGTTACCTGTAGTTTGGATTCCTTCCGATTACACTTTTGCAAGGTCTCTTATTTCTTTTGATTTTATTGAATCTTTTCTTCTCCTTTTTTTTTTTTTAAAATTATTTTATTAGTCCATGAATGAGGTACATAATGTTTATGCTCCTCGTGTGACACTGGTGGGTGCCCACAGTAGCTTAAATGTATATGGTCTTGTCTGCATCCTTTGACACAGAAATCTTTGATCTTGGGTGTAGACCGAGTGCTGGCCTGGCCATTGGACACACTTTCCACTCAGCACACGCTGCCCAGCAGCTGCCGAGCGACTGTTCCCACCGCCACGCCGACACACACAGCCTGCTCAGCACCGCCAGACTCTGTCATCTCAGCCCATCAGGTAGCTGTGAAGCGGGGGCGCAGGGCTGTAATTTTCATTTCCTGATTGCTGAAGTGGTCGATCATCATTGCTTCTCCTCTGAAGAGTCTCCTTAAAATTAGGGTCCATTTCTCGGGATGAATATTTCTTGTGTGGAGGGGGGCGCATTCCAGGAGGCTTTACCCATGCCACTAACCCCTCTCGGTTTCTCTTTATGAAATTACAAATAGCTTGCTTTAGTTTCTGGGTTTAATTTTACTGTCTTTTGCTATGGCGAACAGCTTATAATTTTACTGTAGTCTAACGGGTGAATATGTCCCTTTTAAATGTGGGATGTTCATCTGCTTGGAGGCGCTGCTCTCTTCTCCTGAGTGCATAAGCGAAGTCTCCTTTTGCCTTCTGTAGATTTATGCTTTTGCCTTTCACTTTTAAGTTTTTAATCATCTCCGGGCCTTTTTCTGTCTGGTGAAAAATAACATTCAATTTGCATTTTTTCCATATGGATAATCACTTGACACTGCTCCTTGATTGAGAAAGGCCATTGCTTTCCTACCGGTTTGCAAAGCCAGCCCCCGGCGTTGCAGCTCCCCAACACGGCTGGGTGCTAGCGCAAAGTCCTGACCTTCGAGAGAGAGTTCCTCTGCCCTGGTGGCCTTCTCTCTCAGCAGGGTTTTGTCATTCTATCTAGTCTCCTTTTAGAATCTTCTCACCAAGTTCCACTACAAGAAATCAAAAATGGAAAGAAAACTGCTGCAGTTTTGTTTGGAATGCATTGAATCTGCAGATTGTTCTGGAGAACAGGAATCTGTTTATGACATGTAATATAGCAATTTATGGGCATAGTGCATAGCTCTATTGTTATGATCTCAGTGATGTTTTATGCTGTTTTATAAAGATTTTTCATATTTTTCTTAGATTTATTTCTCTATAGGTTATATTCTAACCGTTTAAACAGAATTTTTATAATGTATATTTGTTATTTAGGCATATGTACGTAGTTTGTTTTTATATTGATTTATTCTATATAATCCTGTTAAGCACATTACAAAAATGTATCTGTAGATTCTTTTGAATCCTTTATGTAAAAATAATATCCTTTTAAGCAGTGAGGTTTTTTTGTCTTGTTTTATCTTTGTAAACTTGGCTTCTTTTTTTCTTTATTAAATGATCTAGGATCTCAAGTACAATGTCAAATAAAAGGTGAACATAGGCAATATGGTTTTCAACAAAATGTATTCTTAACAATTGCTTTAGCTTCTTTCCTCCCTCCTGGGACAAAGTACCTGACCCCTGCAATGTGAGAGAGAAGGGTTTGGTTTGGCTTCTGTTTCAGCTCATGGCCCCTGTGCTAAGGCAGGAGGGCATGGCAGAAGGGTACAGCGCAGGAGAGCTGCTCACGGCATGGAGGGCAGGGAGCAGACTCACCGGTGAAGGGGCTGAGGAGGAAGACTCATCTTCCAGGCCACGGGCCCAGGGACCTTCCTTCCAACAAGCCCTGTATCCTAACGGTCACCCAGCTCTAAGACCTATCTACTCAGTCACCTTCCAAAGCTTTGCCTATGGTCTCATGCATGTGATTTTAGGGAAACATCTAGATTTAAACCATAACAGTAATGGCTCACATAGTCCAAAAATAAAGAACTGTAATGCATCTAGCTATAGAGGAAACTATGATTAAATATGGAGCCGAATGCTGATACTAATGAAGAATAGCATTTGCTGAAAGACAATGAAAGAGGGGCTGGGGAAACAGCTCAGTAGAACAAGTGCTTGCCTGGCAAGTGCAAGGGCTTGAGTTCAAGCCCTGGTTCCAAAAACAAGCAAGCAAAAAACAAAAATAAACAAAAGCAAAAAAAAAAAAAAAAAACCCAAAACCCAAAGGCAGAAAAGAAGCAGCCCAGCAACTGTAGAACACAGTAGCTGCACCGTGGGAGCTTACGGGTTGGCAGCCAAGTCTTGTACCAGAGAGTAGGTTTGTTTTTAACAGGGAAATAGAATAGAAATTCTAACACTGTTTTATATGTGCAGTAGGGTTGACAAAATGAGAATGTGCATTATGCGAGCAGGTTTCTCATTTTAGGGAGGAGCTGGAAAAAAGGCAGAGGGGGTGAGACTGGTGTGTGAAGTGTGAGCACGCACACCTCCCCATACACGCGTCAACAGCAAGCACAGACACACTGGGGGGTCCTCCACACACTGCGGCCCCTTCCCTTCTGCTTCCCCCTACGGAACACATTTGTGCAATGCTCTGCACCTGTTATCACGTCTGAACTCTTTCTAGATCTAATTTTCATTATTTGTACAGTTCCTGCCGTACCGTCGTTGCCTCTGTGTGTTTATAGACACACACTGATTATTCTAACATCAGTTCACAGCTTTCTGCCCTTGAGCCGTGCGAGTTCTGTGAAGACTGGGTTGAAATGGTTTATGTGTGCATCTCCCAGTTGGCTGGATTTCTTCTCAAACCTGAGTCACTTGAATTTCAGTTCCACATTACAAGTACGTTGAGCCAACTTGGTAGTATGAAATCAGACTAAAATCATAGAAGGTTTGTGCTTTGGTTTCAAAATATGGGAGCATGCCAAAATGTGAGAGAAATCCATATTTTTCCTGGGAAAACACCCCCCACCCCCCACATGTACACCCCCCCACATACACACATACACACACACACACAAACAGAGTGCCCTCAACAAAGAGCCTACCTTCCTGCCCTGTTCACCTTGTTCACCTCTTGGGGTCCCCACTCTCTCTTTGATTTAGTCTCTGGCACAAGATGACTTCACTGTTGCCAGCTCATGCATATGGTTTGGAATATAGATTTCTCAGTCTTATGCAGAATGCATAGCTGCTCCTGGCTTGGGGCTCGTGCAACACACTTCCAGCAACACGAACGAAACCCGGGAGTCTCCACGGCGGTCTCGCAAGACAGAGATGGCCGCTTCTGCTCTTCTACAGCCGCTGTGTGAGTGTTCGGATTTGGGCTCCATCACGATAGAATTGGGCTTTCAAATAAGGAGCCATTATGCGAGTGTCGGACAGATGAAGCCAACGGCTTTCTCTGTTCAGAATTATTCCTGCGCAGACTCAGATCCACATAAGGGAAGCAGCTCTCAGGCTAGAATCCTGGAGGGCAGGGTTGCCTCCGTGGTTCTGTACGGGCACTAGGCCGTCAGACAAGGCTGCCCAACATGATAGAGAACACAAGCACCTCCTCACAGAAGGAGACCAGAGTCCTGTCACAGCTATCGTCTGTCAAGGTCTTCTGTCCATTGTCTTGTTAAGCGGGACAAACGCTTTCCTTGGTGTGTCTGATAGAGTGGAAAACTCAGTTGGAAGCTGTCCTTCAGATTGGCTGTCCAGCTAAGAAACTCACCATTTTGTTTTATCCTATTCAGGACATTAAAATACTCTCCTTTCAAAAATTCATCTAACACTTCCAAAATCACACTAGGAAGTTAAACCTCCAACACATGTATCCTCCAGAGTCCCATCAGGAATAAATCATCCTTTCAGTATACACAGGGGACTGGACGGGGTCCCAGGCAGTCGCTGAGCTGTTTTTGTTTAGGGCTGTCCTCTTCAGAACCTTATTCTGGAAATAAATTTCTGGCAAAATAGAGCACGTTCACTCTGCTTGTTATGCCTCATGGCATTCCAA
Organism: Capromys pilorides; assembly: GCA_004027915.1. NCBI lineage: Eukaryota > Metazoa > Chordata > Mammalia > Rodentia > Capromyidae > Capromys > Capromys pilorides. The sequence goes on from PVKN010040374.1 coordinate 5,354, forward strand.
GTCCAGCTGGGACTGACAACGTTTTAGACCTCACAAGTGGGGTACTTGGTGAAACACTGTGGATTTCAGCGTTGTCACAAGTGGTGCCAGGACCATGTCACAGGGAAGCTGTCTCCCACTTCTGTCTGACAGATGCTGCCGTCATCCCGTGGGCTCAGGCAGTGAGAGACCCGTGTTGTGGGCACAGCTTTTAGCACAGAGCCAGACTATTTTGGGATGGCTGTTTTGGCTCAAGGTCAGGACAACGCACTTCTGTTCCAGCTTACCTCTATTTTATGTCATTTCATCATTAGTCACAGAGGAAAGGAAAAATAGCTCATCCATGGAATTTGTCAGGGGAGACAAGAGGTGCATCTGCACTGGGGCCCACTCGCATGTGAAATCAGACAGTGGCGATCAACACGGTGCACAGTCATCCAGGATGCGCTTAGCAGGCCTCTGGATGCAGACTGGCCTCTTAGCAGACCATCTAGCTAGGCCAGAAGAGCCAACCCCCTTTGGAGAGATGTGGAACACCAGTCCTTTGAAGATACTACGCATTAAGCATTTGGATTAAATGCTGGCTCATTAAGAAGCCAAGTGAAATTTAGACTTGAGATTCTTGGAAACTACTTCACTGATTTGACTTCAGGAGTCTGTCTTTTGGGCATGGTGTGTTTTTGACTGCTAATTATAAAGTATGATGAAGTTGCCTGAACTCCTCCTGGGGACGTGCCAGAATGCACATATGTGTGCACGCACATCTACAGTGCCAGAGTTCACGTATGTGCATGCGCATGGCAATGGCACCAGAGTACATGTATATGCATGTGCAAGGCTACAGCACCAGAGTGCATGTATGTGCGTGTGCACGATGACAGTGCCAGAGTGCACGTATGTGCATGCACATAACTACAGCTGCCAGACACCGCCACTCTGCACCCAGAAGGTCAGGAGAGTTTGCAGTGAGCAAGTAAAATGGAATTTTTTTTTTTTCCAGTTGGGATTCTTTTTGCTTTTTATGTATTTGGTACAGAGTCTCACTGCGCAGCTTGGGCTCGTAGTAATCCTCCTGTTTTCAGCCTCCCCAGTGCTGGGATTACAGGCATGCACCACCACACCCTGTCTCAGTGGCCAGATCAGTGCACCCGGGGTGGGGCTGGCATGGCATGTGGTGCTGGGGATGGAACCCCAGTCTCTTTGCTTGCCTAAACAGGCGCTTAGTCTGTTGAGCTCTCTCACTGGCCCTTTAGTTGGGATTCTTACATTTTGATAAAAAAATGATTTCAGATTTTTGTTGGAATATAGAAGTTTTTTTTCTTTAAATCTTGAGAGATTTTGAGCCATTTTAGGAAGTACCCTAAATAACTATCTTTAAGAATACAAAGAAATCATCACAGGCTCTTGGAACTGTGTGTGTTGACTTTGCCTCATAGGGACAGCGACACTGGACCATCAATAGGGCAAACATGGTGAATTGCTTGGCCAGGGACAGAGAGGATTTTGCTCTGATTCTGGATGTAGCCAATGGCATGAGTGACTTGCTTAAATGATCAACTGGAATTTGGGGCTTTTAGCCGCATGCACATGAATTATTTTGTGAAAACATTCTAGCAAAATTAAAATATTGCTGTTTTAATGTTAAAAAAGACCACTGGTTTTCAACTAGGAAAGATTTTGAAAATACAGTCATAGTCTGAATTATAACCCTAACAGTGGATAACTGACACCTGCATATAATTATTTTAAAAGAAAAGATGAGAAGGGAAAAGCTATAGAAGGAGGAGGAGGGATGGGGAGGGCAGAGTGCTGGTGGTGACAGCAATGACAACGAAAGGCCACATGCAAACGCACTTCTTGGAAAGAAGTCAACATAGTACAGACGCCGCACGCCCGCCGTGGCCGAGCCTGCTGGAGCTCACCACGCAGCCATGGCCTCTTCTCCTCTTTGGTCAGGGCTCCCGTGGCCTGCAGGGCACGTGGATGTCTAACTACAAGACTGTCTGCGCAGGCCTGCACTGCAAGAATTAGGTCTGAGCACAATGTGCGTGACTCGTACACATCTTGGTCCAGGAGGCTGAGGGCCACACCCCGGGCAGAGCAGCCCAGGATTTCTGACTCAGTGAGTCCAGATTTCTGTGGCCACAGAGCTCCCTGCTGCTTCTTTTTCTTGAAGAAATGGAGGCAAAGAAAAAAAAAAAGAATATATTATTCAAAATCGGAAAGTCTTCTAGGACCAAAGAAGTCTAGATCTCATGGCTTCTTGCCGCACCTTGCCCTCTTCTGGGACCCTCACTCCCTCCATCCGCTGAAGTCTCCTGAGGCCTTTGCCACACGAGCGGTCACTGACCCCTGTCGAGCCCTGCGGTGTGGAGACTCCTGCAAGTCAGGTGGCTGTGACAGTGCCCTTAGGACTCACGGGTGCATGGAGTAAACGCTGCTTTCTGATAGGTTCTCGGTGCAGCAGAGAAGCAGGCAGGAGGAAGAAGGGAAAGGGGCTTTGTTTTCTTTGAGGACACAGGAGAGAATGTGGGGAAGGATGAAGAATTTGTTCTCTGTCTAGATTAGGCAAAGAGAGGCTGAAATGTGTGATTGTTTTAAGGGCATCAGCCATGTTAGATGACCCACCATGATGATTTTAGCAATTCACATTAGGGCAGAACCTATCACTGTCTACCAACGACCATGAGGGGATTCGCCCTGGTAGCTACTCTAGGTCCTGGGGTTAACATGCTGTACTGTTCCTCTCTAGGGCACCCTGCACGAGAAGAGCAAGCACTGTTGGGAGGGAGGAGGCTTTGTTACCTCCTGTGGCTGGTGCTTCATGGTCACTGTACCCGGATGACTGACAGAAAAGGCTGCTTTTGTGAGCGTCTTTATAAGATGTGATCAACTATGGTGAAAACCGCTGCCAAGTGCCACCCAACGGGAAAACAGACCCATGGAAATGTGCCAGGGCAGCTGGCCTCCCTCACTGGCACGACTGAGCCCCGAGTGCACTGTCAGAGTGATGCAGAGCTGACCTCACACTCGCAGAGCCTCGCTAGGGAGACTGAGAGCATTTCCAGGGGATGGGAAACGAGTGTTGCAGGAAACCCTCTGGGGACCTCGGAGCCACGAGCTCTAAAGAGTTGTGGGCTAAAGGACCCTTGGCCAAGGAGAAGACAAAGCCAGTGCCGGGTGTGCCTGGCTAGTGGATTGGCCCAAAGGTGGGCACTGGAGTGAGGCAGGGATGCGCGCTCTCACGCAAATGGAAGGCAGGGACCACATTCAGTGCGTGAGCACCACAGCAGTCATGACATGCGTCACCTGGGAGAACAGCAGGCAGAAAGGGACAAGGAGAAGCAGGCAGCAATGCAAAGGAAAGCTGCAGATGGGTCCTGAGCAGTGCTTCCCACAGAGCTGGAGGGGGAGCGACGTCGCACAGAGAAGGGACACACACGTCTGTCCTCAGCTCACGGGCCCCCAGGCCCAGCTCCATGGACCTGGATCCCACAGAGGCCTCAGAGCCTAGAGCCATACATGCGTCTAGGGGCTGTTGCTAAGGCCTAGGAGATGTTGCTGAGGATTTCTCTCTCTCAAGCCATAAAGGAGGAATTTAATGCTTAAGGATTCATGAGATGGGTAGAAGATGCCGCCGCAGACCAGAGATTCCCAACTGGCACACTTGCCCTGGAGGGGAAATCAAAGATTCAGATCTTATAGCTCAAGGAAAAACTTTAAAATCTTTCAATGATTTCCTATAGCTCTAAAAATACAATCTGAGCCCTGCGTCTCCCGCTCCAGGGCAGAGCACGAGCTGCTTCTTGCACTCCCTGCCCCCCGCTGCCTCCCCATGCCCTGTGCCCACCCTGGTGCCCTCTCAGCTGTATCCTGTGTGCATGAACATGTGTGTGTGGGGGTGCACGTGTGTGTGTGTGCGTGCATGCGTGCATGTGTGTGCGCATCCCACCCCCAGCGGTTTCTCCACCAGGACACCAAGTGGCCTCCCTAATTACCTACTTCCTCCTCCCTCTGCATTTGTTACAGCCTATAATTATTTGATTTATTCATCCATGGCTTGACAGGAAGCCTGGCTTGTTTACCTCCCTCCATTAGAATATTTACCCATCCCAGCCCTTGTTTATTCTGTCCCTGTGCACTGTGCTCGCTGTGTCCCCACAGGGCTGATCAGGGAACGGGAGGACAAGTAGACCTTCACACCTCTGCCCCTGGCCCGACAGATGGGAGCTGGTAACAAACAAGCCAAGCACCCAGGGTGCTAGGTGGTGACACTTCCAGGGTAGGAACATGACCTCGGGGACAGTGGGGTCTGGGGCTGTGCTGGAACAGGGTCTGCAAGCTGTCATGTAACAGGGTCTGGAACAGGGTCTCCCTGTGGGCCAGAAGCCACACCTGTGTGGGTGTCAGGCGCAGCACAGCTGTCAGTGACAGGAAGGAGCAGAAAGGAGGAACAAGGGGAAGGAGGCGCACCCCTGGTGGGGTCTTCGATGCTTCCACACAACCAGAGGGCTGCAGGGGAGGAGGGAAAGTGGGGAACTGCCTTATACTTCATTGTTTTGAGACTCAGTTTTGCCCCGCAATTCAGTATTTCCTTAACTCCGGGATGGAACTGGCGGTTGGACCCAGTGTACACTAGGACAATAAACATTCACATCAAATCTTACGATGCATCTCAGCGTAAGACAGGTTCAAGTGGCGGAAAATGCCAGTCTTCTAATCAAGGACCTATTTCTGTTGGCTTTTGGCATGTGATCGGGAAGAACACATGGTCCTGAGACGCTTGCCAACCTGTGCAGCGCACGGTGCAGGAGCCTCCAATCGAAAACACAGCCAAGACCGCTTGGGGGAGAATTTTAGATGCTGCCATGAAAAGGAGCTTGCGAGGGAAGGATGCTCATTACAGAGAAATCTCAGTGCACTCCACATTTGACACACCGAGTCTGCACTTACCGCCAGCACGATAATCTCCAGGCATGTGTGTGACAGGCAGGCTCCTCGTTCCCTCCTACCAGATGCCTGGGGAACAAGGAAGCCATTGGTTGGCTCCTCCAGAGCATACCTTTGGGCCTGGACAGAAAGTAAACAACCCTGAGGTGTTTCCTTACATGACAGCTTGGAAAAGCCCAGCCCTCACCACGCAGGCTCAGAGCTTGTTCCTGCGCCTCTCGGGGATGCTGTGTGAACCCCGCTCTTAGTGCACCACGGCTGCTGGCCTAGGAATTCTTGCTGTGGTGGGACTGTGCTTGTACTTCCTTTAATTAGTCATGCTAAGAAAAGAATGCTATTAATTATTCAGTTTATCCCCCTCTGTGGTAAAAATGTTCATCGGATTCTTATGACGCATTTTAGCTATCTTGTTAGACATAATTACCCAGATAACTGATAACTCTGTT
>PVKN010040375.1:0-10728 GCA_004027915.1 Capromys pilorides
TTTACAATTTTGAACAATTGCATGTTTTGTGTATCTTGGTATGATTGTTTTCAAATTTCTTGTGCAAAAGTTTCCACTTTTTTTGAAATGTGCTATAATTTCAACTAAATTCAGAAATTTCAAAAAAAGTTTAAGAAATCTATATCTAGGTATGGTAGAGTGAGACATGACAGCTAAAGATGAAGGAGGAAGGAGGAGAAGAAAATAGAGAAAATGGCCCACTCCCTCGAAAGAAAGAGCTATTGAATGGACACAGAAATGGCCAGAAATAAATCGTGTGACACTCACCAGATGCTAGCAAACAATAAACGTCAGCTAGGAACCCTGTGGGCATCAAAAGTGAAGTCTGAGGGCCAGTGAGATAGCTCAGCGGACTAAGCACCTGCTTAGTTAAGTTCAGGGACCTGTTCCATCCCCAGAACCACATGCTGCAACAGCCCTGTTCCTGGTGAACTGAGCCAGCCACTAAAACTCACTGTGGTGGTGCATGCCTGTAATCCCAGTGCTGGGGAGGCTGAAAACAGGAGGATTCCTACATAATCCTCAGACGAGGCTGAGCTGCATAGTGAGACCCTGTACCAAATATGTTTTAAAAAAAAAGTGATATCTGAAATGTAGTCTGGGCAAGCATCTTGCATTTCTAAAGCTGGGTACCATAAGCACAATCAGCTAAAAAGATTGTACACAGGTGCACATGACTTGAATCACAGATAATCCCGAGTCCTTTTCCTTGTCATTGCAAACTTCCTTTCCACCAAAATGCCACCACTGTCAATTATGTGAAGTTAATTTCTCTGCTGATACATCCTTCCTTTAGTATTTAAAAAATTATGTTGTTTATATTACTAACAACTGGACATGGAATCAAAATAAAAGGATAATTTGATGCTTTTTCAAAACAAAAATACAAAAATCTGTAAGAGTTTTTGAAAGACATGCTTGTGGATACACTGATTGCTTGAGCCTTTAGGGAAAGCACTTTGGGAATGGGTACTGAGAACTTCTAAGCATTCAACTGTGTAGGTCTGAGATTCTACTTCTTGGGAAGCAGTTTGCACAATGCAGAAAAGTCTATTAGAGAAATGCATCATAATCTGTTTTAATAATAAAAATTGGAAATAGTGTATGACTCCAACAATGAAATATAGCTTAAAAATTATGATACAGTCATGCAATGGACTATCCTGCAGATACTGAAGGTTATCTATAGTAGCAGCAGTAGGAAAAAAATACATTCTTAAGTTAAGGAGGCTGAAACACAAGGTGCACACTTCTACTATGATTGTCTACATGAAAATATATGAGGAATAAACACAAAAATGCTGTGCTGGTTGCTCTTGAGTAACAACAACATGGTAGACTTTTTTCCCTCATCCTTATTCTTTCCTACACTTTCAAAAATATCTACACCAAATATATATTACTTTTGAACGTATTAAGTACAGTGTCTTCAGGGTCTCGCTATGTAGATCAGACTCATAGTGTTCCTTCTGTTTTCAGCCTCCCAAGCACTGGGATTACAGGCGTGCACCATCACACCCAGTCTCAATCTCTGTTTTAGCGCATCCCAGGTTGGGGTCAACACAACAGACTGGGAATTGAACCCTGTATCTGCCTAAGCAGGGTGCTTTAATTCACTGAGCTATCTGGCTGGTCTCATATTACTTTTTTTATTGGAATGGTATTTCTTAATCTAGGCAGGAGAGGAGCTCAGATATTCATTTTGAAACTTATTTTTATTTCTATGTATGTCTATCATATTTGCATAATGGGATTTTTTTTTTCAGGACCGGGGTTCAAACTCATGACCTTGCACTTGCCAGGCACTTGTGTCATAGAACTATCTGCCCAGCATAATGTAAAAATTAATGAAACAAAATATAAAATGATGAGAGGTAGAATTGGAATGTGGCCGTGTAAAATGTTATCCTTAAAGTCAGAACTCCAAAGATTGGTGTGTTCTTTGATTTTGCCAAATTATAATTTCATAAACTAAAACATTTCAAAATTACTTGAATGTGACTGGAATGAATATGACTATATAAATATGACTTGGATGTCACCTATCTAGGGGTTTCCAAGTGACAAAAGTGCATATAAAAGGACGGTGTGAGAAATATTTTGTTAGAATGAAATTCATATAGATTTCTTATGTGCTATTCTCTCCTCCACTTTGGATCTCCTCCTATATTCTTATCAATAGCAGTCAACCTCATCTCTCCATCTCCCATATGCAGTTACAAATTCCTACTAATCTTATTATATATGTATTTCTCATCTATGTGCCCTGCTCCTGGCCCACCCTCATTGCCATATTGAGGTCACGTTCGGTTGAGTACTTTGGCTATTCATGAGCCTTAGGACCAATGCCCTTGAAGCCTCTATCAGCTGCCAAAGCAATGCCTTCAGGCGTATATTTGTTGGTGCTACCTCCAAGCTTTCACTGCATTCCACAAATACTTATTTTCACTTTTAGTTGCCAGGAACCATTTTGGATATTCAAGATATGTTAATGAACAAGAGAGATAAGGTTCCTACACTTAAAAAATTTAAATTCTAACTTGAATAAATAGTTGAAAGCTATATTTGGATACTTCTTCTATGCCCTGACCTTGTCTGTCTTCCACTTTTCTGCCTCATTGTATCAATCCACTATCAGATCCCAGCATTTCTGGCTTCATGTTTTCTGTTCAAATAGTATTTAGTGCTTGGTAGCTTAACTTAGGCATCAGTCTCCCTCAGAAAACTTTTATGAGCTTCACACTGGACTCAGTGGCCATTCTATGTGCTCCTATATGATCTTGTGCATAATTCTTATCTTTGTCCTTCCCCTGTTTTTTACAATGAATACATACCTAATTGTCTCCTTCAAGTTTTTTTCTTGCAAACTCACTGATAAAAGACACTTTGTCTTAATCATGTTGGTTCTTCCAACACTCAGTGTAGTGGAGGCTGAACAGAAAGGATGAGGTTGAGAGGGTGAAATAGCTGACTGTGATACTGATGTTTGGAATAGAGAGTGATGGAGCGGGTAGCATGGGAAGGCTCCTTAGGCAGGCAGTAGAAATGCTAAAGAGAAGTGCTTGGCTGAGGTGTAACTTGGGGAAATCCATATAGTTGTTATATGTGAAGCCCTGAGTTCAGTCTCTAGTACTAAAAATAAAAAGTACACTCCATGGACAATTTTGGTGTTTTCTTGATGTTGCCTTTCTTGTGAATATGATTGTGACAAGAATATGACCCATAAAACAAGAGGCTGATAAATAGACACTGTAGATGACAAAGCCAGAGCACTGGTCTTTGTTTTTTTTTTGCCTCTCAGGCTTCTCATTCCTTGTTAAGGTTATGGAAAGAGGGATGTGAGTGCCTTGATCTGGTCATGGAGAACTATGACTCTCATGAAAGGAAAGATAAGGTTCTCCTGGCCAAATTGAGATCTTTTTCTTACCTTGTGCTATTAGACATTTTGTTTTGTTGTTATTTTCTAGGACCATCTTATTATACAATCTAGGCTGTTCTGGAACATTTTATGTACCTCCAGCTGGCCTTGAACTCACAATCCTCCTCCCTCAATCTCAGAAATGCTAGGACTGCTGCAGGTGCCACCACACCCAGCTCCAGGTTTTAAATAAGTACTATAATTAGGAAACATCAAGTAATTAACTAGGAGCAGCCTAGACCCAAAGGTGATTACACCTAATCCTTAACTGAAGAGGAATTTGCAGTGGAAAAGAAAGTATTATTTTAGCGAATGAAGCAAATAGACAAAGCATCAAACCACAATTGCTATGTAAGCTGTAACCAAATAAGATTCATTCTGTTAAGCAGGGTGACACTGAATGCCAGAGAAGAGCAGAGTCAAATAAGCATCTACAGCGTGACTAAAAGCCACATGCAATTATGAGACAGGAAGCAGAGCAAGGTCTGTAAAGTTTTCATGTTCCAAGTAGCAGCAAAAAGTCCAATTCAAACATGTTCAAACAATAAAAGGAATTTATAGGATCATCAAAAGGAAAGCTCACAGGTAAGGAAGTCAATTAGGAAGGGTAACATGTCAAAATTTAATACAACATAGATTTATTTCTTTAGCCGTTTAGTCCTGGGTTGTTGCTCAAGCGGAGGTCCTGCGACACTATCTACCTGGTGCTCCATTTGGGCAGCAGACAGGGAAAGAAAATGGAAGCATCCTGCTGAAGGGTCATTCCTGTATGGCAAAACTTTAGTCTGGCCCACATTTCATTGGCTGCATGTCAAACACATGATCATTAACTTCCAAGGAGGCTGGGGCTCCTTGTAGACTTGTAAAGACTCCATGTAAACTTGCTGCATGCCCAGCAGTAAAAGGGAAACATTATTGAATATTCAGCTGGGTTTTGCCAATGTCCAGTGAGAAGCAGAGCTTCTCCTTCTCTGCAGTCCAAGCAGAAGACTGAGATCCACCCTCCTGGATGGTCCAGATCACTTGAACATTCCTAAACTGATAAACTGATTAACAGACTAGTTGACCAATGACGTTCAGCCTGTCAGAGCGCACTTCTTGAGTCTGGGTTGAGGTCAGCTTTCTATGAGAGGCCTGAGCTGTAGGGCAAAGAGGCAGTGATGGTAGGAAGTGGGAGTGCATGGCAGATGAGCAGCTAACAAAAATATTCACAATATCCATGGTGCCCTAGTTCTAGAAAAACCAAGCTATCAAGGAGAAATGCCAAGACAGCTGAGCGATCGGAGGGCACTATGGGATAGACCTGTAGCCTGGTTAGTGAGCTTTGTGATTGGCAGTACAGTGAAGCACGTTCCCACCTCAGAGTCATGGCTGGGGTCCCTAAAGCAAGAGGCTGATTAGCAAGAGAAAAGAACACAAATTTATGTTTCACATGACAGGGGAGTCTTTGTAAGGGAAAGGAAGACCGGAAGAAATGCTTAAGCCCATGTAATTTTTTTCAGGGTTTGATGAAGATGTTGATAATCATGAAGAAGTATAAGAAAAAGAAATATAAGGGCTGGGGAGATAGCTTGCTGGTTTAAGCGCCTACCTGGAAAGCACGAGGACCCAGGTTCAATCCTTTACCACATGTCATGTTGCTGTGCTAGCCACTGAAACTGGGCATGGTGGCACACACCTGTAATCCCAGCACTGGGGAGGCTGAGATAGGACGATCACTATGAGTTTGATGAATAGCAAGACCTGCACCAAATAAATAAATAAATAAATAAATAAATAAAGTAGCATTGAAAATTAAAGAAAAGTAATATAAACTATACATGGTGACACTCCCCTATAATCCCAGGACTCCTGAGGCTGAGGCAGGAGGATCACTGCAAATTCGAGACTGGTCTGGGCTACAAAGTAAGTTCAAAGTCAGCCTAAACTGCATAGTGAGACCCTGTCTCAAAAATAATAATAATAATAATAATAATAATAATAATAATAATAATAATAATAATTTAATGGGAAGAGTGGAGGAGGGGTGTTTAGCAAGGCCTGCTCATTCCGATTCTCTTTGTTCCTCTATCTGGAAAGAAGGTTGTTTCTTTTTTTCTGAAATGGGGAGGGCATCTCTCATGTGAAAGTCATTTAACCTTCTGCAGAGGAGGAGGGTGAGACGAATGGTCTTCCTGCTTCTGCCATTTCTTTCAGTTTAAAATATTTTGGGGCAGTGTGTACTGGATCTCTCAATTAGCAGCCATATAGGCACATCAAATCACACCAGAGACCTGCCCCTACTGAGCGGGAGTCAAAGCTGAGCAAGTACAAAGCAATGGCAGTCACCTGGCCTCAAGTTGCACACCTGCCCCTGGCCCCTGAGGTGTCCCTGCTCCTGGAACACTGCTAAATCCATGGAGAAGCAGTGTGGCCCCTGTCTAGATGGGAAGGTTGCAGAGGCTGAAAAGAAGAGAAGCTGGTAGGTTCATGTTCAGTTTTTCCATGAATGATCCAGAGATTTGTCCTGGGAAGTGAATGTACAGATTTCCTTATTCAAAACACCAAAACAGGGGCTGGAGGTACAGTTCAGTGGTACAGCCATAGGCTTATCATGACCCAAAAATCAATCCCAAACTGTGATCTACTATGATACTATGGATAATTAATGCTGATAGTACTATTTCTTCCACTACTACTTTGAATTTATTTTTGCTAGATTTTATCTCTACTCACAAGTGAACCAATACTACCTTTAACCCATCATCAATTCTATCACCTGAAAAGATAAAGTAACTTTATTTCTACAGTCCTACACTCCTTGATTTTGTGAAATTTTTATTCGTGTGTGTGTGTGTGTGTGTGTGTGTGTGTGTGTGTGTGTGTAATCAGAATAGCTAAATGTACCCAGTACCCCTCAGAATGCTATTATGCTCAAGTTTCTTTTTTTTTTTTTTCTTTTTGAGACAGGGTCTCATTCTGCAGTTCAGGTTGGCCTTGAGCTCACTTTTTTTGTAGCCTAGGCTGGTCTTGTATGCTCAAGTTTGCTGTCATTGTTAGGGAAAAAAAATGTTTAGTAAACTTGCCGTGTAAAGTAAAATGTGTTTTAATATGCAGAACATATTCCCAAACCACCGTTCTGCTTTCTGGCCAAACCTGTTTAGTGATTTTTCCCACCCATCTGTAACAGCCAGGATGGGTGATGACATCTCAGGGCATGTGGGAGAAAGGATAAACAGGAGAGACACAGGAGACAGGGTTGGGAACAGAATAGAGTGTTTTGTTCTCTCCTCTTGTCTCTCTAGGTCAGGAGAGAAGGAAGTAGAGATCCTATCTTTTATCCATGTCAGACCTGGAAGCAGCCCAGCTTTTAACAATACACCAGTTCAACAGACTCTACTTATTCAGGTTTGTCATGTTGCAGCCTCCATTGCTATATAGTGCATACTGCCAATAAGAGGGCCAAACCGTGGGAGTCTTGGACATATTCAATAGTTATGCAAAGAACATGGAACAGCAAAAGTTCTTTTTAAAAAGATGAGCAAGAAAAAAAAAAAAAAAAAAAAGATGAGCAAGACTGGGCCGATGAGATAGCTAGAGCACCTGCATAGGCAAGTGCAGGGACTGTGGTTTCATCCCTGGCACCATATACCATGACTGCCCTGCCCCCCAAGGCAGTCTGAGCCTGCCACAGAATGGTGTACATCTGTAATCCCAATGCTGGGAGGGCTGAAAAACAGGAGGAACACTGTGAGTCTGAGCTGCATAGTGAGGCACTGTAACAACCAAATACATTAAAAAAAAAAAAGATGAGCAGGACTTACTGATAGAAAAAAGTACCCACGATTTATAGTTAAGGGTAGACGAGCTAACAGTACAGGTTACATTCAATGATAACTCTTTTGATTAATCTTAAAGCATAAGTAATTATCAGAAAGATATTTGGTAGAACTCAAAGTTTAAGGCTGGGAGCTTTTGCTTGCATATGTCTCTATGCAATTAAGCCTTTGAACTTTATTTTGCATTTTTCAGAAAATTTCCAAAACACTGTGTTAGGTATAAAGCCCGAATCACGTCCTGATGTCACATACATGTCTGGAATTATTCTGTGGTATTTATGTACCTGGCAAGGGTTATAGCCAAACTTGATAGCATAAGAAGTTGGAGTATGAACACTTCATAATTTTTTATTCATTTAAAAAAATCATCCTGCTGCATGTGGTGGCATGTGTTTGTAATCCCAGCAGTGAGGAGACTGAAGCAGGAGGATCACTGCACATTGAGACCAGCCTGGGCTTCAGAGTGAGTTCAAGGTCCACCTGAAGTGCATAACAAAACCTTGTCTCAAAAACATGAAAGATAAATAAATAAAAATTTCAAAAATCACCCTAGTGTTCATTTGTAGCCCTCCCTCTCACTACCAATAACACCTACCAAACTTCCCTGGGTTTTATATTTATCTCTAAGATCATGCAAGAATTTCATACACAGAAATTCATTATTCGGATGGCAGATCCACCACCTCTGGGTCCAGCCAACCTGAAGGCTGCCTTCTGCCATCATTTTCCTGACCTCCCACTTCACTGGCTTTCATTTCCTTCATCTCTAAGCTATCTTGGTCTCCTTTCCATCCTACTCATGTTTGAATAAAAGGAAAAAAACAAATGTTAACATATACATGTTTGTAGGGTACAGGCTTTGTTTTTTACTAGAATAAAAAATTATCTAGCACAACAAATGCATCTAAAATCTATCTAAAGCTGGGCATGGTGGCACATGCCTCTGATCCCAGCACTTGGGAGGCTGAGGCAGGAGGATCAATGCAAGTTCTAGACTAGCCTGGGCTACAAAAATGAGCTTAAGGGCAGCCCGAACTGCATAGTGAGACCCTATCTCAAAAAGACAAATAAAATAAAATCTATCTAAAATTTAAGACAAAAATAGCTCCTAACAACCATAAAAGCAAAGGCAATGCTTTTTCTTTAACAAGATTGTGGTTCTTTTTCTGTATTTTTTTTCTTAAAGTATAATTGTTAGTGCCCAGAGAGCTTAGAACTAGTGTTATTTAAAATTGGCTCTATGAATCAACCACAATTTCTTAAATGCCTTACTATTTTGCATTTTAAATTAAGTACTACACATAGCCAGCATTTCAGAACAATTAGTAGACTATTAACTATTTGTCATCATGGAAATAGAGCATTAGCTACATGTACTTAACTTTATTCATAGAAATTGAATCTGAACAAAGTATAATTTAACTATAACTTGTATCAGTTCAAACTACAATCAGCTACATTAACAGTTGGCTATTTTTTTTTCTTTCTCAAAGGATTTTGCAAGTAGGCAGCTTACAATTGGTGAGTCAAGGCACCTCAGCTTTACTAAGGACTCAGTCTCAGGCCGTAGATGCAGTAATTTTTAGGGTGTGGATCCTATACTCATGAATCAAGGTGAATGGTGCTCCACCCATCTAACCCATACTCCACAGTGGCAATATAAGACTGAAAAGCATAATTCTTAATAAGAAGCTGTCCCAGAAATACTGTGTAGGAGGACTTTCACTTATATCGCTGTATTATCATATCAAGTCAGCTCAGGAAAGGACATGTTTTACATGGGCTGCAATATGCTAACTGAAAATTAGGAATTTTTTTCACTAAAGAAAATGGGAGATTGGACAAGGAAAATAATTCTTATTTCTTATAACTGTGCTGACAAAATTAAAATTGTGCAAGGCTGGGGAGATATATTGGAGGTTTAAGCATCTGCCTGGCAAATGGAAGGTCCCGAGCTCAATCCCCGGAACCAGGGGTACACCTTGCAGGCCCTGAAACCAGGCATGGTGGTGCATGACTATAATCCCAGCTATGGGAAGGCTGAGACAGGAGGATCACCATGAGTCTGAGCCATGTAGGGAGACCCTGCACCAAATAAATAAATAAAAATTTTTAAAAATTAAAAATGTATTGATTTAAAGATGCTGTCTTTTTCATATATTTTCACTTCTGTGAAAGATACGGTGAATAAATACCTGATTTAAAAATACCCCATATAGCATAGTATATCAACAAAAATTAATTAGACTTATGACATCAGCAATACCTAGTAAGGTAGCATTCATGATAGTTTGTTTGGAGGATCCAGAAATATGCATCACACCTGAATACTGCACGTAATTGAGGTCAGAGAGTTCATACCAGACCCTTGTGTCTTACTGTAGAATTCAGTGCTATGGAAAGAAACAAAAAATAAGGTTCCTGTCCCAAAAGGCTTTACCATTTGTGCTGGGAACTAAGCTAGATAAACCCTTCAGCTTTTAATACAAGCGCTCTCAATGTAATACTAGATGAAAATCCACAGGGTAATATGAGGACATTTTTCCAATCAAACATTTTAGGTAGCAAGTGCTAGAAGTGGTGACATGAAATTCTATCGATGAGAAAGGAAGAGTGAAACTGCAGCTAAAGGGAAAAAAAGATTTAAAAAAGAAAGGGTGAGGAAATCCAGTTTCTAAGGGAACTTAAATGTGTTAAGTGCTATTATGGTTCAGGCATTTTACTAAGTGTTTTGAATAATATATGAGGTAAATATTGCTACCCTACTTTTAGATGGAGAAGCAGAAGCTCTGATGGGTTGAAAAACCACCCAACAGAGGGAGTTGAAGTTGAATGCACTTCTCTTCAAAATCTGCTCTTTTTACTATAGAATTCTACCCAGGGAGCTGCATTAATGCATTGTAATCCAAGCCTCACCAATTGGGAGCTTCTGGATGAGCTTGCACTTATATTGAGACTTCACTACTGAAGGTATGGTCACACTGTCATTTAACAACTCCAGTTTCACCCAGCGAAAAGTCTGCCTTGCTACCCTGCAACTCTACACGTAGCGCTGCTCCCTCCACACCTTCAATTCTCTGGACCTCAGCAGTCTCACTGGTTCTGCTCCTTCTGTGTTGCTCTCAGTGAGCACACTGGTGTAGATATTGGAGGGACCCCAGATTCCATATGTTAGTGGACCAGTCTTCTGGGTGGTGCTGTTGAGAGGCAGTGGAAAGCTATATAGACAGTGCCTCCTGGAAAGTCCTTGAGCATTGGAGGGGTTGCCCTGAAGCGCCCCTCCTCACTGTTCTCTCTGATCAAGAGTTGTGATTTTGCTTTACCGTGTGCTCCGACCTTGATGTGCTACTTCACCATGGACCTAAAGCAACAGGGACTGAAACCTTCAAAACTTTGAGCCAACAATCAGTCAAGCCCTCTCTCTCTCTCTCTCTCTCTCTCTCTCTCTCTCTCTCTCTCTCTCTCTCTCTC
>PVKN010040376.1:0-10731 GCA_004027915.1 Capromys pilorides
ACAATCAGATTAAGAAGATGTAGGTTTGCAACAAAGAGTTTCCACATGTTATAATCTAGGATGAATAGTTGTATTTTTACTGTTGATTCTGTCTGCTTGTTTTACATTTTTCTTTGCTATAAAACTGAAACTGTACTTCACTTCCAATTTCAAAAGCATAACTTAAAATGTAAATATTGTTCTATATAAATTTAAATATAATTCTATGTATATGTGTAGATCTCAAAAAAATAATATTTTAGAGGTTATGAGAAAAAAAATGCTCTCTGCTGCTGATGGAAATGTAGACTGGTACAAGCACTACAGAAATCAGTGTGGAGACACCTCAAAAAAACTAGGATTAGAAATTCCATGCAATGCAGCTACTCCCCTGCCGGGTATTTTCCCAAAAGAACTGAAAACATTATACCATAGTGATATATGTGCACCCATGTTTATAGCAGTATAATTCATCATAGCCAAATCTTGGAAACAACCAAAATGCACATTTCCTGAGTATGGATGATAAAGATGTGGTATTTTTATACAATGGAGTACTACTCAGTTATAAAAAAAAAAGACAAACTTGAAGTCTTTATAAGTGGATGCAACTAGAAGATATACTTATAAATGAAATAAATCAAACCCACCTGTGTAAATATTGCATTTGTCTCTCCATAGTGTACGAACTTCAAAGAGCAAATAAAACCTGTAAAGTATAATAGATATAGTAGAATGGAAAGAAAATGAACTTAAGCATTAAACAACAAAGATGAGTGGAGAAACATACAAAAAAAAGGAAGGGGTAAAAATATGAAAGTATATATACAGGATATCTGATATGAATGCACTCATAATTTCAATCAGTCTTTTGAATATTGCAGTTAATGCTTAGAATGTTCACCTTGACTAACTCTTTATGCTGATATCTGCAATCTGAACAACTATCTCAAGGACAGCAATGTGCAATACAAAACCCATGATTGAGTATCTCTCATCTTGGTCTTCTGATTGTATATAATTTCTAATGTCTTATCAACTATTTTACTCACTTTAAAATAAATATTTAACTGACCTTGTCAGACACAAAAGTTACATTTTTTGTAATGTAGATCTTGCTCTATCTTGGTCTTAACCACACCGCATAAAAAGGAAAACCATATTAATATGCTAAGTTGTAAAAGGCTCAAGTCAATTCCTTCTGAAAAAGCCAGATAAGCTGATAATCCACTACTGTTATGGACTATTAGAGTATATATTCAGCTACTCTCTCTTTGTGTAATGAGAACAAAGATCTATATTAATGATGTTTAGACAAGAAATCACATCTGTGGGGCTAGGGAGACAGCTCCGTGGCACAAGTGCCTGCCCAGCAAGTGCAAGGTTGTGAGTTCAAACCCTAGTCTCAAAAGAAAAAAAAACAAAAAAAGAAAGAAATCACATCTGCATCCAGTCCTCTGAACAACTATAATGAAGACAACAATATGCAATGTGTTAATTATGGTTAAAATAAATAAATAAATATTTTAAAAGATAAGGAAAAAATTAAGATTTCTTGAAAGCAGGCATTAATATTCAATTATTTGTCCAATCTTGCACAATTAAATCTGTTAATCTGAGCAACAGATTTGACAATACAAATAGATAACATAACAACTGTTGTTAATTAGCCATTCCTGTTTTGAAAATCTATGTTATGGTTTGTATCTAATTGTCCCCCAAAAGCCTCATGCAGTCATGGGGTGGGGATTTCAACAGATTGAGATTAAGTCATGATCCACTAGGATTATGGGTGAACCAAGAATGGGATTGTGGGTCTAAATACTGCTGGCATTATGGGTGTGGCCTAAGGTAGATAGCCTGAGGCAGAGAGCCTGAATGTATTATAAGAGAGAGAGAGAGAGAAACAGACTCTCTCTGTTGCTATTGTTTGCCAATTGCCATTGTTCCTGTTCTACTGCCATGAAATGCTACTCTCTGCCATATGCCAATGTGTTTTGGAGCTAACTGAGTATGGACTGAAACCTCCAGTAACTATGAGCTAAACAAACCTTTCCTTCCTTCATTTTGGGTGTCAGGTATTTGTTCCAGCAATGAGAGAAGAATAACTGAGACAGAATTTGGTACCAGAGAAGTGGGGTCATTGCTGTGACTAATCTGATCATGTGGATTATAAGCTTTCGGAAATGGCCTATGTCAAGAGATAGGGAAGGTTCAGAGAGGGTGTCTACTTGTGATGAGCTGGAAAAGCTTTGTCTGTTCAGTAGAGGAGATTCTGGCCAGAGCTCAGAACAGAGGACTGTCTGGATGCATGCCTATAGAGAATGGCTTATGGGGAGAGATAGGAAATGTTTGGTAAGATCATCTACTTGTGAAGAGCTGGAACAGCTTTAGCTGTTCTGTTTGGGAGATTCTGGTCAGAGCTCAGACCTGAAGACTGACAGAAGGCCTTCCTATAAAGACCATGCTGTGGAGGTTTCTTCTGGGAAAAAGGACTGCATTATTTGTTGGAATTAAGATGATTTGTGCTATGGATTGGCCCAAAGACTATCTGAATTTTGCTCATGTCCAGAGACTTTGCCTAAGACTGAGATTAAGCATGGTGGACTGATTAATCTTTCAAAAGTTATTTCAAAGCAGTCAAATATTTGGGCGGTGGCATGGTTGTTACTGGGGGCTTTTAGCCAGATTTATGTTGAAAATCAAGAGCAAAGAGTCAAGCAGGATTATTTGAAATGTGAGTTTAGCCAGAAAGGAAGCACACCAGGAACGTTTTTGACTGCAAAAATGGAGCTGAAAGGATCGCCATTGCTAGCAAGGAACCAGAGAATCAAAAAGATGGCCTGACCGCATCACAGGAGGCAGAAAGTCTCCAACTTTTTCAGCTTCAGAATTGTAAGGGAGAGGGACTTTGCCTTGAGGAGAAAGTAACAGCGCCCCACATTCCAGAATGGCAGCATGGCCACACCAGATTTTAAAATATTGCTGGCATAGAGAATTTGTTCCTCAGAATCAGGATCAAAGTGTTCATCAATCCAGGCACTTGATCCCTACAAATGAGAGAGAAGGAAGCCTGGCTCCTGCTCACAGCTGGCAGCAGACCTTGGCATCATCCATGTGGTGTTGATTTTAGGTGCATTCAGAATTCAGGAGTTGTGAGGTTAAGAAGACTTCCACCTCAATTTCAGAAGAAGGCCTGGGAGGCCAGGAAGTGTGCCCCTGAGAGGCGAGTGTGTGAAACAGAGAGTAAGAAGCCAAGTCAGTGGAAACCCCAGAAGTTTGGAAAAGCCAGAAACGTGATTGTCTGTGGGAAACTGCAAAGAAAAAGCAAAGTCAGCCTAACAGAGAAGCCATGGGAGCTGCCCCCAAGAGTGCCTTAGAGGCAGAAGTATGTAAAGCCTTTGGAGTTCCCAACTCCGTGCAGACTGCTTCAGGTGTTCCAATTGTAGCTATGGGATTGAATGTTTGCCCTGTTGGATTTTGGACTTGCTGGTCTCAGTGTTTTGTGTTCCCCAGTTGTTCACAACTTTTGGAATGGTAATGTTTATCATGTGCCTTTGAATATTGGATGTGTTTAACTTTTCTTTGTACTTTTCTTTTGTTAAGACTTTGCCTTGGATCTTGGAGGAGACTTGAGACTTGGACTTTTCAGCAATGCTGAAACTGTTGGGATTTTGGCAACTCTTCAAGATGGACTTAAATGTCTTTTACACAAAGGGTTGTGCATGAGACTTTGGGGGTCCAGAGTGGAATTTTATGGTTTGTGTCTAGTGCCCCCCCAAAGCCTCATGCAGTCATGGGGCAGAGACTTCTAAAGTTTAACTCATGATCCACTGTGATTATGGCTGATCCAAGGATGGAATTATGGTTCTGAGTACTGCTAGCATTATGGGTGTGGCCTGCGGCAGGGAGCCTGAATGTAATATAAGAAAGACAGAGAAACAGACTCGCTCTCTGTTGCTGTTGTTGGCCACTTGCCATTGTTCCTGTTCTACTGCCATGAACTGCTGTTCTCTGCCATGTGCTGGTGTGTCATAGAGCCAACCAAGTATGGACTGAAACCTTCAGGAACTGTGAGCTAAATAAATCTTTCCTTCCTTCATTTTAGGTGTCAGGTATTTGTTCCAGCAATGAGAGAAGAATAACTAAGTCAATCTGTAACATATGTATTATGGTATGTTACTGTTTCTGTGTTTTATTTTTCTATTTGTTTTTGCTTTTGTTTTTATCCTTTAAGATAAAATAATATTTGTTATGGTTTATGTCTAGTTGTCCCCCCAAAGTCTCATGCAATCATGGGGCAAGGGCTTCTAGAGTCTGAGACTTGAGTCATGATCCACTGGAATTATGTGTTTTAGTATGGATGGGATTATGGTTCTGAGTCCTTCTGGTATTATGGGTGTGACCTAAGGCAGATAGGTTGAGGCAGAGAGCCTGAATGTAATACAAAGAGAAACAGAGAGACAGATGCTGGCTGTTGCTCTTTGTGCCCTGGTAGGTTGGTTGCCTCTGTCACCGTTTGTTGCTGTTCTGCCACCATGAACTGGATGCTCTCTGCCCTGTTCCACTCAGCCTTGGGCCAGCCGAATATGGACTGAAACCTCCAGCAACTGTGAGCTAAATAAACCTTTCCTTCCTTCATTTTGAGTGTTGGTATTTGTCCCAGCAACAAGTAAAAAGTAACTAAGACAATATTGAACCTAAATAAACAAATAAATCTACAACAAATATATTGTAAAGCTGACAAGGCTGAGTTTCAAAAGAATTCTGAGAATTCATTATGTTTGATATCATGACTGGAATAAATAATGGCAACCAAAGTTGGATTTTCATACTTTGACCCATATTAATTCACTATAATTGGAAAGTCTGTTGTTACTTTTCATACTATGAAGGCCAGCTTCTATTATTGGTGACAAATTTCCCTGAGACTTTGTCAGTACTAGTGATGGCTTTTTCCTCAGGCACACTAGTAAATAAAAAACTTTAAGGTAATTTTTCAGATTTTTTTTTCATGTCAAAATATACTGAGCACCAAATTTAATAAGTTTCAATTCAGTCGCATACTAAAGTATGATTGCACCTTGTTATATTTTGGCATTTTATCCATTCATCCTTTAGGTGGCTTTTTTTAAATAATTTTCTTACTTTTAATAAGATTTAACAGGGCCAGTGAGATGGTTCAGCGATCTAAAGCACCTGCTTAGGAAAACTCAGGAACTGGAAGGACTGCAGTTCGATCTCTGGCGCCACATGCTGTGCCAGCCCCACCCACAGGGCAGGCTGAGCCAACCATAATACAAAAATAAATAAATAAATAAATAAATAAATAAATAAATAAATAAAATTTAATAAGATTTAACAATGAGACAGTTTCAAAACACATTAGTAGAACAGCCACAATAATTAATACAGTGCGTATTGTTGTCTTCATAGTAGTTGATCAGAGTAAAGATGCAGACATGATAACTTTTCTAAACATTATTAATACAAATATTTCTTCTCATTGAGATAAGAGAAAATAGTTATGCATAGAGCAATATTCCATAATTTTAGTGGGTTATTGTCATAATTGGCATTGTCAGAAGCTGTTAACTTGAGTCTTTTACACCTCAGCATGTTTATCTGGCTTTACTTTTTGTGACTCATGGTTAAATTTTTCTGCTGGATGGTTAAGGCCAAGTTGAAGCAAGACTGATATAACAAAATAAGTAACTTTTGTATTTGACAAGGTCAGTTTAATATCCTCAGGATTTACCTTGAAACCATGTACAGCATTTTGTAGAACTTTTATGAGTGTCAGCCATCTGGATGAGTCATGGCCATTTCTTGACCAGTTTGCTCTCTATAAAATCCTGAATGTTTTCCCTCTAGGTGACTCTCCTCTGGCACACTATACCTTGTTGATCCCTTTCCACTATGGTCCCACAATCTCCTTGATCAGAAAAATTTGGAACACAACTGAGTTATAGGATGTTACAAAACAGATTCTCTTATGTTCTCTTACGACTTTGAAGGGCTGGGGCCAAAATATTGGCTACCCTTGTAGCCTTTATTTTTCTTTAATTTTTTGGTCTGAAAACTTAAGTTGGTAACCCTCCGGAAGAGAAGCTTAGTAATACTATTGCTCTATAACTTAGGTACTTCAGCTTAACATCACTCTCTGAGTATTGAATGCCTTAGACTTAATGTGGAACTGGTATGTTCCATCAATCATTGATATTCTAATAAATCCCTATACTCAAAAGTGGTTGGTATTATGGAAAGCAGTGTGGAGACTCCTTAAAAAAACTAGAGCCATTCAACCCGGCTATCCCCCTACTGGGAATTTTCCCAGAAGAACCGAAAACATCATATCATAGTGATATCTGTACACTTATGTTCATAGCAGCACAATTTATGACAGCCAAATCTTGTAAACAACCAAAATGCCCATCAGCTGAAGAATGATTGAAAAATATGTGGTATTTTCATAAAATTGAATATTATTCAGCTATAAATAATAAGTGGATGTATATTGAACATATATACTCATAAGTGAAATAAACCAGGTCTACATATGCAAGTATCATATAGTCTCCCTAGTATGCTGAGCTGTAAAAGGCTTAAATCAACAGCTTCCAATATTGCCAGTTTCACCAGTAACCCACTACAATTATGGAACATTGGACTATGTATACAACTACTTTCTCTTAGTTCAAAGAGAAGAAATTTTTTATACTAGTAATGATTAGAAAATTTATCATGTCTACATCCTGTACTCTGTATAACTACTATGAGGACAGTAATATGCATTGTATCAATTATTGCGAATGTATTACTAATGTGTTTTGAAACTGTCATGTTGTTATTTCTTATTAAGAGTAACAAAAAATTTTAAATAAATAAATATAATCAACACACAAAAAAAACCTAAGACTGGAAATCCCACTGAATCCAGCTATCCCCTACTGGGAATTTTCCCAAAAGAACTGAAAACATCATTTCATAGTGATATACGTGTGCCTATGTTTATAGCAGCACAATTTGTGGCAGCCAGATCTTGGAAACAACAAAAATGCCTGTCACCTGAGGAATGGATGAAAAAGATGTGGTGTCTTTATGCAATGGAGTATTACTCAGCTATAAAGAATAATAACCTCAAAGCTTCCATATATAAATGAATGCAACTTGAAGATATACTCATAAGTCAAATGAACTATACACACATGTGTAAATACATATTGACTCCCTAGTGTAAGAATTCAAAAGAAGAAATAAAAATTGAAAAGTATAACACAGTTAAAAGGAAAGTGAGAACTTAAGAATTAAAGAGCAAAGAGAGTGAAAGGAGAAAAGATGGGAAATATGGCAGGGGCAAAACCATATATTTATTTAATCAAGATGTTTAAGGGAATGGTTCTAAGAATCTCCATCAGGTTTTTGAAAATATCAACTAAAGAGTAAAATTCTCATCCTAATTCTATTTGCTGATAACTGTGTACTAAGAAACTACACTGAGGATAGCAATCTGCAATAATAAAACCATGCTTGAAATAACTTAAAAGAAAAAGAAAGAAAGAAAGAAAGAGAGAGAGAGAGAGAAAGAAAGAAAGAAAGAGAAAGAAAGAAAGAAGAAAGAAAGAAAGAAAGAAAGAAAGAAAGAAAGAAAGAAAGAAAGAAAGAAAGAAAGAAAGAAAGAAAGAAGTTATTGGGTGAAACACTCAGTATATAGTCACTAAGTACAGTTGTTCAAATTTCTGGTCAACATCTGCCACTTCTTTGTTAATTTTTTGTCACCTTGACCGTTCTTTTTGGAATAAAGGGGTGCTAGGTCTCCTGCTAAGACTGTGGTATTGGATATTAGATTTATGTCCATTAAGATTTGTCTTACATAACTTGGTGCACCTCTCATGGGTCTGTACATATTTATGAGTGTATCTCTTTGTCTTGAGTTTTTCCCCTAAACATTATGTAGTGGCCTTCTTTGTTTCATTTGATAATTCTTGCTTTGAATTTTAGACTATCTGCAAACAGGATTGCTACCCCTGCTTTTTTCTGAGGTGCTGGGGCATGTAGTATTGTTTTCCATCTTTTGACTTTCAGCCTATAAATTTCTTTATGAGTTAAACATGTTTCTTGTATGCAGCATATTGTTGGATTTTGCTTCCTAATCCACTCTGTCAGTCCATTTCTTTTAATTATAGAATTAAGTCCATTTACATTGATGGCTATAATTGAAATGTATTCACTTATGATTGACATGCTTCTTACCTGCTATTGTTTACCCCTTCTTCTCCTGTGTTTAGTGGTTGCCCTATTTGGTGGGTTCTTTAGTTCTCATTCATAGAGTAGGGCTCATTCTGGTCCCTTCCTAAAATATCTTTTAGAACTCTGTAGGGTTGGCTTTGACATCATGAAATTCTTTAATTGTTCTTTGTCACGGAAGTATTTCACTTCTCCCTCATACTTGAGAGTTTTGAAGGTTATAGCAGTCTGGGCTGGAATTTGTTTTCGTGGAGGACTTGAAGCACTCTGCTCCATGCTCTTCTTGACTTTATGGTTTGTGAAGAGAAATATGCCATTATTGTGATGGGTTTTCCTTTAAATATGATCTGTTTCTTCTCTCTAATGACGTTTAGAATATTATTCTTCTGCTGGATTTCTGGGATCTTGATTATTATATGTCTAGGTGTGTTTTCAGTTTGGTTGATGTTATTTTGAGTTCTGTATGCTTCAGTTACTTGAATGCTAGATTGTTTTCTCATATTTTGGAAGTTTTCTAATGTTACTTCTGCCATATTCTTTTTATATCATTTGTATTGACTCCTTTCTCATTGATGCCTATTAGTCTCACATTGTTCATCTTTGCATCATCTTAATGATGTTGAGTTATTTTTTTTCCTGCATCTTAGTTGTTTTTAAGAGATCCTTTCTTACCTATTCACTACCTGTGATTATGTCTTCAAGATCTGAAATTCTATTTTTACTTTCATTCATACAGTGTTGCCAGTTTGTGATTGAGATTATATTGTCCTGTATATCTCTTTGCAACTGCTTCATGTGATCTAATTCTTTCCTATTTTTCTCAATCAATGATTCCATCATTTTTCTATTCTCCTCTAATTTTTATCAATGTCTTCTCTAGAAGTATTTATTAAGCCTTTCATTGCAGTTATTCTTTCTTTTTCTCTAATCAGAGGTTATTTCTGATCTGATTTCCTCTCTAACTTTCTGCAGTTATCTTTTTACTTCAGCCACTATTAATTCATAGATGTCTTTTTTAACTTCAGAGATTATTTCTTTTTTTTTCATTTTTAATTTTTTAATTTTCAATAGGAAATAACAATATGATAGTTTCAAAACATAATAATAGTACATTCATAATAATTGATACATTGACTTTTGTTGTTCCAATAGTAGTTATAAAGAGCACGGTATGTAGACATGATAAATTTTCTAATCTATATTAGTAGGGGAGAAAGAGAAAAAAGAAAAAAAGAAAAACAACAACAACAAAATTTTTTCTTCTCTTTGTACAAAGAGAGAGTTGTTGTATATACAGTCTAATGTTCCATAATTGTAGTGAGATACCCGTGAAACTGGCATTGTTGGAAGCTGTTGGTATAAACCTCTTACAGCTCATTATTCTGATCTAGCTCTGTGTTATATGTCTCATTATTAAGCTTTTCTGTTGAGTGATGTTTCTGCATTTTTTTCTTTACTTCGTATGCTTTAATTCAGAGATCTCAGCTGTGTGACTCCCATTTTCTTCTATGTTAGTGTCTCCTGCATTTTTGGGGATTGGCTTGGGACCTGAGATTGCATTTGCTCCTTCTCTCTGTTATTTTGTTTAGCACTGTCCTCACCTTTGATGTAAATCTTTGGTGAAGTTATTCCATTTGTGTCTATTGAAATTTGGGTATGGATCTACGAAGTTTGATCTTGTGCACATGTGCCTGGCTGGGCCTCACTGCTGTGCTCAGCTTCTTCCTGCCACAGCTCATGGAAGTGAGCCTGCTGTGCTCCTCTACAAGATGTTCCATTCCTAGATTAGCTGGCAAGGTCTCAATCCCAGCTTTTCTTCAGGGAATTTTGTTGCAAAGTTCCACAGCAGATTTCAGGGTTGGGATCTGGGCAGGGAAGCAGTTCTGTTGGCAGAGAGGCACAGATCAAGAGTCCCTATCTATGCACACACTGGTCTTGGGTTTTGGGTAGGAAAAGAATTTCTGGTGGTGTAGGGGGTGACAGGCCAAGAGGTCCTACATGCACACCCTTCATTGAGGGTTCTGGGTGGGGCAGAAGTTCCTGTGGCATGAGGGGAGACAACAAGCCGAGAGTCAAATTTTTCAGATTTTAACCATGCTAAAGGGTGACTTTATTTTTTAAGAGAAAAAAATCATTTACTCATACATCAGAGCATGCACTAAAACTTTAAGAACCTTTCCACGGGATGGATCATTAAGAGCAATCTCAGAAATAAATGAAACTAATTTTGGCTTAGCATGTGCCATTATAAATAACTTGACACTTCAGGTACTTGAGGAAAGAGGTCACCTTGTCTGTATCTCTGAACAGACAGCGGAACAGGGTATGAAGAGCAGACAGGACAGGTTGTTCATCGGCTAAATTCTGGGGTGGTAATCCAGACCAGACCGCATAGTCTTCACTGTCCTTGAATTCAGGAGCAATCTAGTCATCAAAACAACAGGCACTTATTATTCATATTACTAACACTTCTTTATCCTTTTTAAAAGATTGTTTAACCATAAG
>PVKN010040377.1:0-10728 GCA_004027915.1 Capromys pilorides
CAACAATTTCTTGACTCTTTGGTTTCTGAGTGGTTAATTTTTTTTGTACTCAAACTCAGGACCTTGTACTTGCCAGGTAGGCACTTGTGCCACTAGGCTACATCCCCAGCCCTAATTGGTTAATTTTAGACTGCTAATATTAGCATCACTAATGATGATCTATAATTAAACTTCTCCCTGTGATACTACTGAATGTCAAAAATCTGCATCCTCCAAATATTCTTCCAGAAGATTTCGGTTTGTGGGAGCCTGACAAGATTATTCCCCAACTCCACCCATGCAAGTTGCACCCCAGTAACCCTGCAGGCATCCTACCAGCCCTCTGTACAGTTTGGGAAAGAACTGGACAAGACTATTAAGGCAAGCATTGGTGGGGCCATGTCTTGATTTACATACATGAACATTGCAGATGGTCTTCTGTCCCATTTGCTTTATTGTGAATCAGCTATGGATTTTATGGTGCATCTCCCTCCTCCCCATCAACTCCAGAGCCACAATGCAGGGTTCAGTCTCAGCAGACATGAACCAGTTAGCACAGGGCATTCCTGCCTCTGATACAGTGATTGTCTCAAGATGTGCATGATACCTTGATTGATTCAAGAGAAGTTTAGATCTTTTGCTTTCCATAGTTCAAAAAGTTTCCCATTGTTTTTGACAATGTGATATAAAAGTATGAGTCTTGGAGCTGCTTTAGCCATTCTGGAACCATAAGACAAATCTTCTCTGCTGAAGGAACACAAGAATGCACATCTAAGAGAACTTCAGAGAAACGGACTGGAACGTTGATCAAATCCTGCTTACCAATGGTTAGCCTTTTCACTTAGAAGCACATAGTACCTTATTGTCCCTTGGTCCAGTTTGAGGTGGGTTTTATCTTTACCAGGAACTAAGAGCATGCTATGAATATAGTAAGTATGCACTTGTATTTCAGGACCCTAACAAAACTGTTCCTGTTTGTTACATTTATACTCAGGCAATCCCACCACTGAAAAGAAATTTTACTCCTTCAGAAAATGGGCTTATAGCGGGGCTGGGGAGATAGCTCCGTGGCACAAGTGCCTGCCTGGCAAGTGCAAGGTCATGAGTTCAAATGCTGGTCCTGCAAAAAAAAAAAAAAAAAAGGCTTAAAGGACTAAACCTCCAGCCTCAGACATGCAGTCCACACAAACACTTAGTAAAGAAGGAAAAAGAAAAAGGGAGATCTAGGCTTTAGATCTGTCCTGACTCTTAATGGCAGCTGTAAGACCCACTTTCCTAGGTCTGGGCTTCACTCTATACCTTATCCTTTTTTTTTTTTTTTTTTCATTTCCCTTCACCTGGTTATGTGCCCTCTAAACAGGGGCATAAAACTTGAAGTTTTGTCATTTTGACACCTTTCCTTTCCTTTAGATTGCTTACAGTGTCTACCACCATAACCACTCAGAGCTTTTTGTCAGACCAAACATGAACTGAAAGGTTGCTGTGTCTTAAAAATTTCCAGATTCTAAAGAAGAAATCATAGGTTACAACAAACGCACAATTCTGTTTTTTTGTAGGTATTATAAGCAGTTTGGGCTCTGTTTATTATTATATCCCTTTATCATTTCTTTAAGTCCTTAAAAATAAAAATAATCAAATATAAATTTAGGAAAATCATTTAAAAAGAGGATCATCTATATAATTCATGGGAAGTTTGAAAATCTTTAGAAAAAGTTTGAAAATCTTAAGTAGTAAAAAACTGTATCATTATAACTTATTGCTGTTAGAATTCAATCAGCTACATCAAGCATCACCACTGGGCAAGTGTCCTGCAGACTGTTCAATGTGGCCCATTGCCCCAAGCCCAATTACCCTTTACAAAACCAGAAAATTCATATGCACATTACATTATATTGTTTCTAATATAATTTAAAATACGATACAGACATCTTTGTCAATATCCCAAAGATTTTTAAGCAGAGAAAATAAAGGCATTTATAGCTCTTAAGGTTTTATTCAGTTTTCATAGCCTTCGCTTGAAACAAAATCAATGTGTGCCCTCTTCGTTTTGCATTCTATGTTAATTGTATATCCTCCAGGAGGTAAAACACAGTCACTAACAGAATTGCAAAGATCACTTATGTATCTTAGATCTTCCCAAACCAAAATAATATCATTGAAAAAGAAATCTCTAACTAAGGAACACATTTGACAAGAAAGTAAACAGGCCCTGGTTTATTTTTCAGGTTCCACTAATGAAATTCCCCAGTACTGTTCTCAGTTTTCTCAGTCAACTCTTAGTCTGGTTAACGATCAAGAGCTAGGTTCAAAATCTGGCACTCAGCTTCTAAGGCAGTTTTTGTAGTTTTTCTACAATGTTCTATATCTGCTTTCTCTCTTCTACAAATCAGAAAAAAAAAATCCTACACAAAAAATTTCCAATAAAATTTCTTGAATTCTCCCATAAAGGTAAGACCTAACTGAAAAACCACCCAAACGCCACCATTTTTCTTACAAATGTGTCCATTTCAGCATCTGTGCCACCCTTCTCATGCACCTCTTTGTCCAGGAAAGGCTACAAAACACAAGCAAAGTACTAGATGTGATCTGGGTCCCAGTCACGGCAGTGTGATCTCACAGCAGCATTGGGAAACCAGCCAGGTGTGTAGGTGCAGAAGCCCAGCGCTTGGGAGACTGAGGCAGGAGGACCACTGCAATGTCAAGGTCAGCCTGGACTACGTAGTGAGTGCCATATGACATAAAACAAAACAAAATAAAACCAAACATGAAAAACAAAAACCAGAATTCTCTGAGGAATATCTGTTGACTTGGCAGTAATGTTATTCTCCTTCTAAACTGTTTAGTTCTTCATATGATCCCTCCTGAAAGTGTAAGTCCTACTTTTACAAACAGAATAATCAGAAAAAGAGAGTCTAACAAGCAAACTCTAGAATAATCCTATTTCTAATTTTCACCTATTTCTAAAACAGTCTGTGCAGTGTATAAAGTATCTTAGTGAAATGAGTTTCACGGTTTATTAGTCTCTTATCCATCCCTAAGACAGTATGCCCACTGTTCATAATTTAAAGGAGAGGCTTTTGCTGAAGGTTTTAGCATTTGGTCCGTGTTGCAGTCAGCAAGGTAGGACAGTGTGGCAGGGGAAACTGCTCTACCCATGCAGCCAGGAAGCAGAGCAAGGAGTCTTAAGGTCATAGCTGAATGCACTGTTGGGAGTCAGGTCCAATGAGCTGAGTCAAGAGGGAATATTCCTGCTCCCAGCGCCTTTCTTCTCCTCCTGCTTCCTGGGCATTTTGCTCCATTAGTGGCACAACAATACACATGGTATTAGATGCTGATCATGTTAATGACTCCTAAATTGATACTTCGAGCCCTAATTCTGCTAAGTTCCAAACTCATATATCCAGGGTGTTGTGGTTTGTATCTAGTTGTCCCCCAAGCCTCATATAATACATGGGGCTGTCAAACGCGGGGCTAGAGAGGCAGGGCTTGAGGGAGCATGACCAAGAGAGGCATGAACTGTTAAAACTCACAGCACGTGCTGTCAGAGTGCCCCTACCCCACAGGTGGGGTTTTGGGGGTATGTATGGAGCAGATCCTCCTGGACATGGCAGCGCCCCAGCCACTCCTCCAGTCCTTATAAAGTGGGGGCAGCATCTTGAAACCTCCAGGAACTGTGAGCTAATTAAACCTTCCCTCTCCTAAGCATGTGTGTTGGGTATTTGTCCCAGCAACAACAGAAAAGTGACTAAAACAGAATTCGGTACCAGGAGAGTGGGGTCATTGCTGTGGCTATACCTGACCATGTGGATAACAAGCTTTTGGGAATGGCTTATGGAAAGAAATAGGAAAGGCTTGGCGATGTCACCTATGAGTAAAGTGACAGCCCCATGTATTACATGAGGCTTGGGGGGACAACTAGATACAAACCACAACACCCTGGATATATGAGTTTGGGACTTAGCAGTATTAGGGCTCAAAGTATCAATTTAGGAGTGATTAACATGTTCAGCATTTAATACCATGTGTGTTAGTTGTTTTACCATTAATGAAGCTGGAACAGTTTTGGCACTTCTGTAGGGGAAGTTCTGGTCAGAGCTCAGACCAGAAGACTAATAGAAAGCCAACCTATAAAGACCAGGCTGAGGAGGTTTACGCTGGGAAGAAGGACTGCATTGGCTGTTGGACTCCACATCATTTGTGTTTTGGCTTGGCCCAAACTTTGGCAGAATTTTGCCCACGTCCAGATACTTTGCCTGAGACTGAAATTAAACATGGAGGACTAACGAATCTTTCAAAGGAAATTTCAAAGCTGTGAAATACTAGGGCAGTGGCATGGTTATTGCTGGGGGCTCTTAGTCAGATTTATGGTGAGAATGAAGAGCAAAGAGCCCAGTAGAATGATTTGAAATGTTGTGAGTTTGTCCAGGAAGAATGGGCTGTGGACTGCAAAGATGGAGCTGAGATTTCCATTGCCCAGGAGGAACAAGAGAACAGAAAAGATGTCCTGAGGGCATCACAGGAGGTGCAAGTTTCTTGCCCTTCACAGCCTCAGAATAGCAAGGGTGAGGGCCTTTGCTCTGAGGAGAAAGCCACAGAGCCCCATGTTCCAGGACGGAGACAGCAGTCACACTGTGTTCCAGAATGGAGGCGGTGGCCACAGAGGCTACAGAATGACACCAGCATAGAGAATTTGCTTCTCAGAATCAGGGTCAGAGTGCTGAGACATCCAGGCACTTGACTCCTACAGCTAAAAGAGAAGGAAGCCTGGCTACTGCTCCAGCTGGCAGCAGACCTTGACATCATCCACATGGCACTGGTTTTGGGTGCATGAAAAATGCAGCAATTCTGAGGTTAAGAAGGCTTCCACCTCAATTTCAGAAGAAGGCCTGGGAGGAGGGGCAGTGTGTGAAGCTGTGAGTGAGAAGCCTACTTCGTGGAAACCCCAGAAGTTTGGAAAAGCCAGGAACATGGATCATCAAAGGAAAACTGCACAGAGGGAGCATAGCCGGCCTAAGAAAGAAGCTATGGGAGCTACCATCAAGAGTATCATAGGGGTGGAGCCACATGCAGCTCATGATTTGCCACAGATTGCTTTGGATGTTCCACATGGAACTATAGGACTTAATGTTTGCCCTGCTGGATTTTGGAATTGTTTTGGCCCCAGTGGTTTGAGTCCTCCTGTGTATACCTTTTGAAAGGGCAATGTTTATCTTCTGTTTTTGAATGTTCGATGTATGCAATTTTTCATTTGTGTAGGTGCTCACAGTTGAGAGTTTGCCTTGGATCTTGGAGGAAACTTGAGACTTGGACTTTTCAGCAATGCTGAAACTGTTGAGACTTTGGCAACTCCTAGAGATGGACTAAAATGCCTTCTGCAGAAAGGGCTGTACATGAGTCTTTGGGGGTCCAGGAGCAGAATGTTGTGATTTGTATCGAGTTGTCCCCCCAAAGCCTCACGTAATTCATGGGGATGTCAAATGCCTGGCTAGAGGAGCGGGGCTTGAGGGGGCATGGCCAAGAGAGGTGTGAACCATTAAAACTGACAGCACATGCTGTCAGAGTGCCCCCTTCCTCGCAGGTGGTGGTTTCCTGGGGAGGTATGGAGCAGATCCTCCTGGATGTGGCAGCGCCCCAGCCCCTCCTCCCATCCCTATAAAGTGGGGGCAGTGTCTTGAAACCTCCAGGAACTGTGAGCTAAATAAACCTTTCCACCCCTAAGCTTATGTGTTGGATATTTGTCCTAGCAAATGACAGAAAAGTGGCTGAAACACAGGGTAATTCCCTTAAGATTACCATATTGTGTCTGACAGTGTAACATGCACAAGGCAAGAAAGGTGAGAAAGGAGCCCAGTATCTCCTGCCAAACCTCACTCCAATCTCCCCCCACTTAGTTAATTGACAAAATATAGGAGTCTTGTGGGATGCCTCTCTCCTTCCCCCTCCTTCTGGTGTGTAAAGTCATTAGTAACTACTCTTGACTCTGCATTTAACATAGGCTGAATCTTGCCTGTCTCCTACCCCTTTAGATAACTTACTTCTCTGCAGTCATACCCCAACTGGATGCCACCCTTCTCTTTCTCTTATCTCTTCCATTTTCCACCTAATAATCACAGTGAGTGTTTAAAAGTATAAATCATGTATTGTTTCTTGATTCAAGCCCTCTAAGAGCTTCTCTCATGTTGAGAATAAAAGATAAACTGTATGGTGGTCACAAGCCTATGCCTTTGCCTCACACCAGCTACAACCTACCACCTCCTTCCCTCTTTCTGACAGATACATAGACTGTGTTCTGTTCCTCAAGCAGGTCAAGTATGTTCTAAGACAAGGCTTTTGTGTTCGGCTTTCTTCACTTCTAATGCTTTTCCCTCAAAACTTCTCCCTGATGACTCTTTACCATCTAGGTTTATTTCAGAAGTTGATTCAGAGGCAGGGATGGTGGTGTATATCTGTAACAATCCCAGAACTTGGCAAGGTGGGACAGGAGAATCAGAAATTTGAGGCCAGTCTGGGCAACACAGAAAGTTCAAAGTCAGCCTGAGCTATATACTAACACTTTGTCTCAAAGAAAATAAGTTGGTCTGGGGCCTTCCTTTGACTACCCACTCTGAGAAAGAACCCTCCACTCCACATCTGATCAAATTACCCCTTACACATGACCATTGTCATGATTTAAATAGCATTAATTTGTTTATTAGTTCCATTTCCCTCACTAACATGTAAGCTGTGTGACTTCAGAAATGCCCTGCCTTTTGTACAACTATGTTTGTAGCATCTAGAAAAAATGTTTTCACAGTGACAAATGTTTTTAAATTAATAAATATCTTGCTTGTTGTCAAAACCTCTCTTACCTTTAATAAGATCTTCCCCTGACAACTTCACAGCCCTTCCAGGGAAGCCTGCTAAGTGTGAAGAGTTCCTGTCTTCTCACGGACCATGAAAACCAGCCAAGTTAGCTAAAGCAATGGTTTTCCAGCTTCTTTATTTATATCCTCCAAAAGAATTCTGGAAAATAGATATCTTCCACCCATTTTCATTTAGTTTGGTATTACCAAAAGATTTGAGAAAAATGAACCCTTACTGATAATATTCCATCTATTCCAATATAATTTTATCTTACTTAAGAAGTGTTATTACATACTTTAAAATATAATTTTCTGTAAATCTTTGATCTGTAAGAATACTTCATTTAGGAAATCATGTGTCATATCTACTTGGCAAAGGCAAACTTCATTGTCAAACCAGTCAACTAAGTTAGCCATACTTTATTGTTGTTGTTGTTATTATTATTATTATTATTATTATTATTATTATTATCATCTTATTTTTTGGTGGCACCAGCGATCAACTCAGGACCTTGCACTCAGCACACAAGCACTTATTTCACTGAGCTATCTCCCCAGCCTATGTATGTATGTATGTATGTGTGTGTGTGTATGTATATATTTATTTGTGACATATTTCCTATTAGGAAAACTGACTTCATTTTATTATTTCATATTTTTATATTAATATGCAGGTATTTTGTAATCTTTTTTTAAGTGAAAAAGATATGAAGTTCTACCATAAGTTTGTTTCCTGGATGAAATAGGTGCCACGATCTTCATTTTTAAAATAATTCTCTCTTTGATTGCTCTTCAGCAATTTGTCTTTAGCAACAAAGCACATCGTTACTAATAGGTGGTAGGCATGACTTTGTAGAAGTATAATCATCTGATTCCTTATCCATGATATATCTTAATATAGACTTTCCTGTGTATGTCAGTTTACTGTCTGTTACCATAACAAAATATTTGAGGTAAAGAACTTTAAAGAGAAACTTTAAAGAGAAAGGCTTGGAGTTTGGAAGTTTCAGTCCATGTTTTGTTTACCCAGCTGTTTGTTTGTTTGTTTGTTTGTTCAATTTTGTAAGGTAGCTATGGTATAGTATATCACAGTTTGGTAAATAATTTTAAATGGGTGAAAAATTTGAAGATGCTCCACATACAGAAACAATAATATTTGAGGGGATGGAAATGCTAGTTACCTTTATTCAATCATTACATATTAGATACATATATCAAGTTATAAATCTGTCCCTGTTAAGTACAAGCATCGTGTGATAAATTTAAAATATTTTTTTAAAACTATCAAATCAGCTAGACCTGGCAGATGTGAGTCAGGAGGACCATTATTCTGAGGCCAGCTCAGGCTAGTTAGAGAATGCAAGGCCAGCACAGATTGTATAGTTAAACTCTATAGCAAAACAATATTTTAAAAAAATAATTTTTAACTATCAAATCATTTATTTATTTATTTATTTATTTATTTATTTATTTATTTATTTATTTTGGTGGAATAAGGGATATCACATCATTTAAAACAAGGAAAATCTGAAAACTGTAGCAGCCAAGAAGAACCTAGAAGGCATGACAATGAATTCTTAGATGGGATTCTAGAACATAAAAAGGGCATTATGTAAAGCCTAAGAAAATTTAAACATAGGGCTGGCAAGATGGTTCAGTGGTGTAAAGCTCCTGCTTAGGCAAGCTTAGGCAACTGCAGGGACCACAGTTCAATCCCAGGCACCACATGCTGTACCAGTCCCACCCCCAGGGCAGGCTGAGCCAGCCACAATAAAATAAGAAAAAGAAAATTTAAACATATTGTAGTCTTCAGTTAATATGCCTGTTAGCCATATGTCTACTTACAAAATGCCTAGCAGATTAATAAAGCACAGTTCTGGGTAAAGATATTGTTTCTCTATATCTCATTTAGGGCCAGCCAAATAGCTCAGTGGATTACAGCACCTGCTTAGGAAGACACAGGGACCAGAGTTTCAATCTCCAGCCTGCTGTGCTGGCCCTGCCCCCAGGGCACACTGAGACAGACATTGAGACTGGATGTAGTGGCATGCACCTGTAATCCCAGGACTTGGGAGGCTGAAAACAGGAGAATCACTATGAGTCTGATATATGTAGTGAGACCCTATGGACCCTGTATTAAATACTAAATAAATAAATAAGTCTCATTTAATATATTTTAGTCTAATTTAAAAATTCCTCCATAAATAAAATTCATATCTTTTCATATTTGATTTCTAAATATATTTTATAAAACTTTTATATGGCTAATTTACAGAAATTCAAATGACTATTTAATTTTAATGATACACTGATTTGCCATGCCAACTCTCTTACTAGGCTTTTTAAAGTTTTCTATGTAAACCGATCAGATCTATTTTAAAAATGACAATTTTGTTTCTTCTTCTAGTTCCCATATCTTTTACATCTTGTTCTTATTGCTCTATTGCTGTTGAATAGAAAGGATCATAGCACCCTTCGCCACTTGTTGATTTCAAAGAAAATACTTGGAGCCATTCACTGCTGAATATGCTGTCTGGTTTTTTGGTTTTGTTTCGTTTTGTTTTTGTTTTTTGTTTTTTGTTTTTTGTTTTCTTTTTGAGACAGGGTCTTGCTATGCAGTTCAGGCTGGCCTTGGGCTCACTTTTGTAGCCCAGGCTGGTCTTGAACTCACACCGATCCTCCTGCCTCAGCCTCCCAAGTGCTGGAATTACAGGCATGCACCACCATGCCTGGCTGTGCTGTCTGTTTACATGACTCTTAACTATTTTTATATCTTGTAATTGCTTCGGTACTGAAGTTTCACTAATTTTTTTAGAAATAGTTTCTGGTTTACCAATTCTATTTTAGCTGCTTCTAATCTGCTGTTTAACCTTGCCATCAATTGATAATTTTATTTGGTATGTGACATAATTCTACAAGATTACTTTGCTCATTTTCATAGTCCCTGCTCATTAGTCATTTTTGGATCCAGAAGTTTACTAACCATGGCCTGCAGGCCAAATCCAGCCCCGTCAAACCTAGCCTATTTTTGTAAATAATATTTTAAGAAATTCAGACAAGGCCATTTCTTTCATATTATTCTAGTTGCTTTCATTTTGCAATGGTGGAACTGAGCCGTTGCTTTGCAAACTTAAACTTCCAATTCTTCACAGAAAACCTTTTCCAAGCCTTTCTGCATCTAACAATTCCACATTCAGTAGGTTCTATGAGTCTGATTCAATATTTGTTGTTTATACTGGCTTTTGTGCAAGGTGGCTTATTTTCTGATATATTTTTCAATTTCTAATAGTGAGCTCGTAGTTGTTGAAAGTTTATCTGTGCAGGTACTTTGAGGCCTTCCTGTAAGGCTAATCTCTCCAGAAATGCAGGGCATTTGTTATTTCAGGGGTGTAGCATGTGAAAGATCATGGTATCCCAGGAAATAGACTCTAAAAGATAGGTTCTTATGGAGACACTTTATCAGAGAGTGTTCTCACAAGCAATACCTGCAAAAAACTGAACAACAGTGAGGATAGGAGACTTGAACTGAAATGCAATTACCTCAGGTTTTATGTGGAATTCCAAACCTGTATTGACCCTTTAGCAACATCTCAAATTAAGAGTATAGAGCCAGGATTTAGTATGATAGCATAAGTAGGTACTTACATGTGGACAGCACCTGAGGAATCTTGGGAGAAACATCTCTTTCTGTAGAATACAGAAAGTAAGGCTCTTATGTGAATTATTAGCAGACAACATTTTACAGATAGGTTAATGAATGCTTCCATGAATGAGCGCCTCCAGCAGGGAGTGAACTAAGATGTGCAGCACAAGGCACTTGCATTCAGAAGGCGGTTTTTTTACATGGAATTTTAGCTTGGAAATTTTTTTTAAGAGAATGTAAAATAGAAAAAAAGCAGCATGAAAT
>PVKN010040378.1:0-10727 GCA_004027915.1 Capromys pilorides
GGTAAAGAAACTGATGCACATGGAAATAATCATTTGTCTGAACAAACAAATCTAGAAAATAGTGGAGAGTGCAGAATTCATGCTCAGTTAAGATTCCAAATCTGAAGTATATTCTTCCTTTCCACATTGGCTACATCGAAGGGAGAGAAAAGCAGTTGGCCTTGAGAAAGGAAAGAGAGCACAAGTCCCTAAGTTTAACTCTGAACTTTAGAGTAAATAATGGATATGAATATAAAAGAAAATAAATGGTTTCCTACAGCCTCACATTTTCAATCCCTAAGAAGTCCCCATTTGCAGCCAGAAACCTGATTCCATCACGAAGTGCCATCCATCATGAATTCCAGTGACACAGAGAAGGAGAAGGGCAACTCGTGAGATACTTTCAAGACATCCAAGGCATCCTTTAATGAATGCAGTGCTGCCATGGCCTACATAAGTTGAAGGAGGGCCCTGAACATACTCAAGTCTGGTAAATAATCTGTGCATACCACAAACAGGGTTTGTATATTTAGGCTCAAGGGAAAAAAAAAAAAAAAGCCTATCGTTGGGCCAGGAGCTCTAGGGTCCTAGTCCCAAATCTGTTTCAGTCCATAAGTTTGGTTATCCACTTAGCCATCCGAAGTTAGACTAGATAGTCTTGGTTACCTCTCCAACTATAACATTCCCAGATTCCTTTATGACACTCTGTATCCTTGCTCCTCTATACTCATTCTATACCTTATGGTTGCACAGCCTGAGGCTCTGAGGTTAGCCTGAGAAAGGAATTCACACGTACTCGTGCTTCTCTGTAAAAAACTTCCTTCTATCAGAACAATTTATTACTTTAGACCTTGAAACTACTTCCCCCAGTTCTGGATTCTAGAAAGATTTAGTTCCTATTCAGTTTTGGTTTCTGCCTAAAACTTGAGGCAGAACAGTGGTCCTGTGGGCACTTTGCTAGGAAAGGACAACCATCAGCTCACATTATAAAAACGTAAGTTCAGCTGCCCACTCTTTTTTCTGCTCTATCAGTTCAGGTATTCCCCTGGTTTTTGACAAGGGATATCTGAAGACACTGCTTTCACTTAAAGGAATAATTGCTGTTGTGCATTTTGAGCCCCATAACACACAGGCCCCAGAAAGAACATTATAATTAGGAGGGTCTACATATTTTACCACCTAGGCAAAGTATCTGAGTTAGAACAAAGGACAGTGAGTTTCTTGGAGGTCTTCCTTACTTCTCAAATGCAAATCATTATGGAAAGGTTACAGTTTTCAATAAAAAGCAAAAGGAGACCTCTCTTTAACATTTGGTTGTGCAAACTGTTGCTGAGAACAACAAAAATTCCAAGAACCTCCCACTTTGGATATATTTTGCCATGACTTCTTTGTTTATTGTAAAGAGAATAAAAACAGTTTAAGAAATTAGAAATGATGCAGAATTTCACTAAAGGATATAGTAGGACTTCAACCATGGTATATTGTATAATGTTGTCTTCAAATTAGTTGTTCAGATTATAAGATATAAATATGCAAAGTTGGTTTTAAAGAGTTATTAAAAACTAAAAAGGAGAAGAAAAACTTTAAGCATTGACTTCTCCTTTCAACAGACCAGAAGTACATAAATATATCTTTTTCCCTTCCTTCTTTCTTTCTTTGGTCTTTTTCCTCATCCCAGTTCTTTCCTCCCTTTGAACAGATTTCTTTTCTTTTACAGTATCTATAGTGCCTTTCAGATTTCATTTACTCTTTCTGGTTCTTACACTAGAGAGATGTTTGCACATGGGATCTATTCCACTTACCAATACAGTCTCTAGTTGCATCAGTTTATCCATAAAAGCATCAGGTTTATCCTTTTTTACAGCTGAGTAATACTCCACTGTGTAAAATGCCACATCGTTTTTATCCATCCCTCAGCTGATGGACATTTGTGTTGCTTCCAAGATTTAACTATGCAAAATTGCACTTCTATAAAGATGTGTGGACATACATTGCTCTGGTATGATGTTTTCAGTTCATTTGGAAAATGTCATGACTGTTCTCATGGAGGGAAATGAGCGGAGGGAAGGGAAAAGAGATGAGAGAGGGAATAGGCAGGCAATTCTGGGGACTGTGTAATGTGTCAGTACGCATTCATTTACTCATTTAGTGGTGGAGTACTAACAACATAAAGAGTCCCTTTGTCTTAGACCCTAGACTGTAACCCTTGGGTGACAGGTCCAGATCTGTAATTCATTAAGCTTGAATGATCATGGACAACATGTCTGAGACACAATCATCATATCAGATGGAGGGATTTATCAGGCTAGGTCAGAAGGGTGGTAGACATTCACTCAGAGAACTATGTCACCCTACAGAATGTGACAAATGTTTGCACAAATGTATAAAGTGCCATCAGAGGAGTACATAGAAGTATATAATTCTTTCAGAATGAGAGACAAGGAAGTGATGGAAATTAGAAGT
This sequence comes from Capromys pilorides, assembly GCA_004027915.1. Lineage (NCBI taxonomy): Eukaryota > Metazoa > Chordata > Mammalia > Rodentia > Capromyidae > Capromys > Capromys pilorides. The sequence continues at coordinate 2,443 of PVKN010040378.1, forward strand.
TAGAGCCTTAAAGAATAGTAACACATTAGCACAATCTTGAGAACAGAGAGAAAATAATGATATTCTTTGTCTTTTGAAAGCTTTCTCTAACTACCTCCAGGAATAGTTTATCTCTATCTTAACATTCTGTAGTCTAAAAATAAAACTGTCCACACTATGGTTATTAATATCTCTCACTCCTAGGAGACAGAGAACTTCCCAAACTAAGAACTGTTTCTGATGCCCTACTGTCATTCTAGGGCAAGGAATAAACTAGATTCTCCAGAATTGTGAATGAACAAATGAATGGCTTAATAAATAAATAAAAGATGACCTTATGGTCAAAGTTTCTCACATTCATTAGCTTATCTTGATTCCACGAACAAATTTAGAATGTCTCCTTTAATTTTGAGTTTATCCCTCTAACCAAAAACCCTCACCTCCTTTCATAAACCTTTCAAGAAGAGGCCTGAAGGACAATTGCAAAGCCATAGCTACTTCCTGTGTGCACATACTTACATCTCAACTCTGGTGATTGCTCTGTGTAGGATTGCACAGGAGCTTCCTCTGAGAAGAAACCAAAAGCCTGATGTAATGGATAGAATATTCTCGGTCAAAGATCAAATAATTTCTTGTTCATCTGAGTCTGGGAACAGGTTTCAATATAAAGCTCCCCACAAAGCCAGTGATACCAACAATGTAAATGACATCAATTAGCCTACTAACTACAGATCAACATCATTCAATAAGGAACAGTGGTAAATACTGGCTTTAAATCTTCATATTTGCTGACAGTGGGAAAAATAAATGCCCAACAGGACAGAAATATACTAAATTAATGAAATATAATGGAAATTACAAATATTCTAATAGCCATATTAAAATTTTAAAAGAAATATGGTGAAACAAACTGACAAAATAGGGAGTCTGCCTAAAGGACAATATTTTCACATAAAATATTAACATGAAATGTGTTCATTCTTGCTACTTTCAAATGGATCAGTAAATAAATATTTAAATGTCTCTATCTTAATTTCTAAAAAAATAAAATAACTGAAACATATATATTTTACTTATCTCAATGCATCCACGATGTTATTCCAACTTGCAAACAATGCAAATACTTATTGACAGTTACACCTCAATTTAGACTAGCCAGATTTCCAGTGTTCAGTTGCTATACGTGGTTTTTGGCTGCTATATTAGCAGGTAGAAGATGTGGTTTTCTACTTTCAAGGAATTTATAGCCTTAACCACGGGTCAGACTGCTACATAAGCCCATACAAGGAATGAGTAGGCTAGCACCGGCACAATGCATGAAAAAGAACACTGCACAAGACATCAGGATACCTGAACATAGTCTTTACTTGACTCTGACTCTGAGTAACCAGGAGAAAATCACTCACCCTTCTTTGGCCTCCATATTTCTAGCCCTAAAAAGAGTCTAGTGCGCTAGACTCTTTCACTAAATAAATTATATATTGAATGAGATCCTCACTATAGAGAATTAAGTAAGACATCCAAAATGCTTTCCTTTTTGGCATTCAGTGTTGTAGAAAATGACTGAGCAAATGCTCATATATAAGAGTGACAAGGAAGTAAGCATTCCAGCAACTCGGGATAACACATAACATAGGAATCTGCTCCACCAGCTTAGATAGGCAAAGGAAAAAATTTAGGAGGCAGTAACATTTTTAATTTTTACATTTGATTTCAGTTTATTTTTACATGTGCATGTACATGATGTTTACGTTCCTTGTGAGAAGTTGGTACATGTACATTATGCCTCTTTATTATTTTGTTCACACCCTTGCTTTCTTCTCTCTCCCCTCCAAGCATTTCTTAATCTACTTTCTTTTTACACGTTTGTAGTACATAATGTTTGCATTCCTAGCATGGAGTTGATACCTGTGCATAACATATCCTAATTCTTTCTCTTGTCATACCTAATTCCTTCACTTCCTTACCACCTCCTCCATCTCTTGATCCCCTTCATCTCTGACAACTATTTCCCCACTCAGAGTTAGTAAATTTTAAGGTGAGCTTGAGAAGTAAAAAGGAGGGAGCCAAGTGAAAAATAGACAAAAACAGTTCCAATCAGGAGAAACAGCATATGTAGCAGTCCTGAAATGAGAAATAATATGGCATACTTCAAGAAAATAAGGAAGCTGATTTAGCTTCGAATAAAATGAGCAAGGGAACAAATAACACAAAGAAAGTACTCAGTGGGGCTCAGTGAGAAAAGCCTGGTGTGCTCTGCTGAGGATTTGGAATTGGAATTTACCCAATGAGACATAAAAAATTATAGAGGGCATAGACACTACATTGTCCTTCTATAGCCAATCCTGTGATTTCTTGAGTCTAGGCAATGAAAACAAAAAGGTAGAATACTTATAACTGGTTTTGGATTTCCAAAGGAGGCAGCATCTTAAAAGATCCTTGAAGCATAATAGAATTAATAGAGAAAAAGATGCATCCCAGGAAGCAGGAAGCAGAAAGGATCTGAGTCATAGTAAACAATAGGAAAGAACATGGTGGGCTCATGTGAATAGAGGGACCACTTATGCAACAGGATAGATAAGAGCCTATGAATATTTTTAATATTTATGATAGTAGTAGAATTTCATTCACCTTAAGATCTTCTCAACATACCAAATATATCCTGGAAAAAAGCAGGCAGAGAACTTATATATGATAAGAGTTCCATTTTTTCTACAACAACAATAATGAATAAATAGTATGAGCTCACTAGGTGTGAGCATTGTTTCTGGTACTTTATGTGTATTAGGTTATAAAATTCTCATCATAACCTTCTGAAGGAAATACAATAATTATTCTTATTTGTTAGAGGAAGACCTGAGGTTCTAGTTATGGAATATTAAAACTATGAAATGGAAGAGCCAGGATTTAAATGTCATGCCACAATCAAGGAGTTATGGGAATCTTGCACCAATCTATTTCCTTGAGAAATGTCAAATTCAATCCAGTTACCATTTTAGTCGGCAAGGGCAGTTTTATCCAAGAAAACCTCATTAATTTTCAGTTTGTAATCATTAGGTAAGAGGGTGATCTGAAGCTGATTTTTGCTTAGCTCCTTCAAAAGACAGAAAAAAAATGAGGTGGAAATTCCAGAGTGTTCTTTAAACACAGAAAAGTGAATTTATTTTAATCTTCAGTCTGAGCCCTGACTCCCTGTCAGAGTCCTTCAGAAGCTTCTATTAATGACAAAAATAGCTTAAGTGATCCAACCCAACCATTCTTATCTGTTTCCTACAATGGTCCACCTAAGAGTTTCTGCAAAGCAACTGTTTTGAATAGACAAGAGAGAAAGGAAATGAGGAACCAACTTACAATAGGCTGTTGCAAATATTTGCAAGGAACAAGACTGCATGTTTTAAAAATGACTATCACATTTCTTTTTGATTTTTTGATACAGGGTTTAACTGCGTATTTAAGGCTGGCCTTGTACTCACTATGTACCCCACGGTGGCCTAGAACTCTTGAGGATCTTCCTGCTTCAGACTCCCAAGTGCTGGAATCACAGGCATCATGTGCCTGGCTATGTATTACATCTTTTTTTGTTTGTTTGTTTTTGCAGGCCTGGGGTTAAAACTCATGACCTTGCACTTGCCAGGCAGGCACTTGTACCATAGAGCTATCTCCCCGCCCCTATGTATTACATCTTAATCATTAATTTGTTTTTCTTAATTGAGTTTTGGAGTTTTTTATGCATTATACATTTACCTTCATGTGTAGTAAGTACCGATATTTCCACTAGTCTGTCATTTCCCTTTTCCCTTTGTTTGTAGAATTTTACATTTTTTCTTACTATGTATACCCCTACTAGAATGTAAGCTCCATGAAGACAGTGGTTTTATCTTACTGATAATTATATCCCTAATGCCTGTCTTGTTTATAGCAAGAGCTCAATAAATCTTTGAGAATTCTATCTGTATGTTGGGTAGAAAATGTGGTGTTATGAAAATTCTGAAAGCTTTTACTACCTTTGATTTTTTATCTTCTTTCCTGGTGACCTGAGACACAGAAGAAATTTAGGTTGAGGGTTCATCAGTAATGTTCTTGGAATGTGAGAACACCTGAGTGCCATGCTCAGCTGTACCTTGGGTTGAAGTATAACACTGAGAAATTTCCTTCTTTGCTCTAAGTATCAGTCTCCCCACTTATATATGGGATAGGCAATATGGTCCTGAAAAACCCTCTTCTAAAATGTATGGGTTTGTTGATTGATTTGGTGACACAGATACCAAAATAGCAGTATTGACAAGGGGTCTGCTTGTCTGTAACTCATATTCAAATGATGAAAATAGTCAATAAACAAACCCACAAATTTATGTGTTATTTAAAGCAATGGTCTACAGGGTGTTATGAAAGCAAATAATAGTAAGACTAATCTAGTGGAAGAGTTTAGAGAAGTCTTTATTCAAAAAAGTTTAAAACTGGAACTAAAAAATGTTCCAGATTAGGTAAAGTTCTCTGGGCCTTGTACAGGTGTGTAATATTATATCTATGTAAACATTAACATTAGTTATATTCAGTTATTTATTATCTGATGTTTTCATTATAATAAGTATTATTTGCTATTTAACATCATTATATTATAAATATTACTTATTTTGTACATATATTATATTGTTAGCTAACATATGTGAAAAAAGTTTTCTAAACAGTGAAGTGATAATAACAGTATTGGAGGCCTCGTGGTAGCCTTCATGGAGGTTCCTATGATGCTGCACCTGAATTTACATGTAAGTCCCTATGTGATTTGCAGGAAGACCTGCTGGTGTTCCCAGCACTCAGCTGTCTCTAACAAGGAACTATAACTATGGGGCTTGCAAATGCCTCGAACCATATGTTATATCTGCCTCTGTGATTTGCTGATGGCATTAGATGCACAGAAGCTACCTAGCTCAGCTGCAAGTTTTCACAGTGAATCTAGAGGGAGAAGGGGATGAGGTCCCTAGACCAGGCGAATCTATTTGGGGGGATTGTCAGCTGTTGGACACTGTGGTGAGGATACCCAACATCCACAGACTTCTGTATCTTTTTAGTATGGGTTTGCAGAACATAATAATTAAATGAGATATGGGGAGTTTGTTCATGTACATAACACAACTTAATTGGTTTTGGTCCTTTTTGCTTCGCACCCTTCCCTTGCCCCTCCAACTTTTATTCCCTTTACCATTTGTTAAAGATCAATTTCCAGGTTTTGAATTGTCTGTTATTTTTATTCCTTGAATTTTCTTCCCTCCCCAATCACTTCATCTCTTTTTCCCCTCTCTGTTTAAAAAAGATCTCCCTACTTCTTATTACCTATCTTTCAGTTTACTCTTTATTTATGCATTGCTTTCTCACATTATTAACAATGAAAAATGGAAGGAGAGCTTGTAGAGTGTGGAGGATGCTAGAGAAGATATTGAACACCAGGCTTACAGAAGTAGAAAAACAGGGGAAGTGGGGGAAGGGAGCAAACATTTGCAGAGTAAGTAGTGTGTCGCAAATACTGTTTTGGGTGTTTTCTGCACATCCTTTTATGTAATCGTAACCACTCTAGAGGTGGGTGTTTGCCCCCTTTTCTCAGATGAAATGGAACTCCATAGTGCTCAGATTCAGACCTCCTTCAAATCGTTCAGTCATTAGCTGAGTTGAAGCCCAAGTCACCTTTCCTATTGTCTTTAATATTACAAGTCAATTGAAAAGACTATTTTAGTTTTCTCCACTACTTCAAAGTTGGAACACACCAATTTTTAAAAAATCAGAATTATTTGTAAATTTTAAGAGGTCATAGAAGAGACTGTCTTACCTCTCTTGCAATGAAGGATGCCCATCTAGCAGGAAATTATTCCTCACAGCTCGTCTTAACCATGGATATGATTTGTCAGCTTCCCCTCAATTCTATTTATTCTCCAAATATTCTTCCCTGAGCAGCAAGCTGTAGCCCTCAAATTCTGATGTCTCTTTATGCCATCTACATTGACTTTAATCCAAACAAAAGGGTTTTAGAATTGAAATCTATCACTCCCAATTCTGTTTTCACAAAAGTTAACACAATGCCCTCTTCTCAGGTATCATTTTATATTGTTCCTTATATATGATTTCAGGATATAGATATATTCAAGCTACAACTAAATGTCAAAGTATCTCTTTACAGCACCTCTCAATATGATCTCAAAAAAGTCGTTTCCATAAATTGCTTCACTGCCTAACTTCTTTATCTACCATAACTTAGCTTTTGTTTCACTTCACTATCCTTATCTTTGCATTGAACTTTCTATCCAATGTCACCAAATTATCATGAATTACTAATCAACAAAGACATTAACTTCTCCACTAACCCTCCTCTCCTTTAGTGTCTCTATACCTGAGGACTCAGTCAATACTTCTTTCATTTTTAACTGATATATAACATTTTTGCTTATTTGCATGTTACAGTATTGTAACGATGTATGTATACACATACAACACACAGTGATCAAATCATTATCTGGCTTAGAAGATAATCTCCTTCTTCAGACTACATTTCATCATCAGAACTCATATAATTGTGGTTAAGGTAAGATTTAAATATTAACTTCATGCCAGAGGAACATAGTTTAAAAACTATCTTCTTCATTTGCATCCCTAGTTCCTAGCAGGCCACCTTACCCAGAATAATGTTCAGTGAAAATTGTTCAATGGTTTTTTTACTGAAACTTCTCCAGTTCACCTATCTTGTAACTATACTCTTTGATTTTCTTAAGGGCTTCTCTTTTTGTTGATTCTTTTTATGTTAGTTTCCCAGAAATCTGTCCTTCTGTCATTTTGGTTTTTATCATTCTGTTTTCTTACTCACTTTGTATCTGTCCACCTCCAGATCATTAGAGTCAACTGAATGTGAACCTTACCCTCCAAATGCTGAAGTCTTCACTTCCTTGACAGTAAAGCTCACACAAACCTACCCATCATCTTATGTATCTTATTTGCACAGAGAAAATCCATGCTAAAAAGATCAGTTACCTTTTTTATTTTAAGGAGAGTAAAAAATAATTTTAGAAATTAGAAATGATACACAATTTCAAAATTTATCATATGAATTCAACAATGGTTGTCATACTGAATATTGTTGTCTTCAAAGTAGTTGTTTGGATTACCAGATACAAGCATGCAAAAATATGAAAAAATATTTTTATTGTTATTATAACACTTAGTACCTTATAGTGTAGTATTCTGTGTCACTTCCTTCATTCCTCTAGTGATCTGAAGTGCCTTCAAGGACAAAGATCTGTCTAAACTGATTTCTGTAATACCAATATTTGGCATAGAGTAGCTATTTAGGAAATGTTAGCTGAACAAAAATTGATGAAGTTGGTTTTCAGAATGACTATATTGAAATAGAATATTTGTTTCTTTTGATGAAGATGAAATGGAAGATTAAAAAGTGAACATAATGTTCATTTTTAGCTATTAATGCCTTTCTCCTAAGATTGGGCATTTTTGTACAAGATCATCTTTTAACAATGCAATTCTAACAGTGTTCATGCATTTCTTAAACAGGATGCATGTTTATCAATTTACATTTGAAGTTTGTCAGTCAGGATTTTCACAGTACATCTACAAGCTATGTCTTCAACTTTCTGTAACCATCCTCTATTTCAACTACATGTCTTATACTCTAGTACTTCAATTTTTACATATATGTTTCCGTGAAAATGTTCTGGCCCCTCCCACCTATTCTCTCAGAAGAGCTTGTCTTTTTATACTTTATGCCTAGATCAATTATTATCTGCTCATCAGTTATCACCACTTCTAAGAAAATTCTACTGCATCTTTTCTCCTGTACTTTTTTTCTATGCCAGGGATTAAACATGGCACGTTGTGCTTGTGCTTGTCAGGCAGGCACTTAAGCTATCTCTCTGGCCCTCTCTTGTAATTTGTATGTACCTAAATTGCAGCGTCATCACATTGTGTTTAGGTTATCTGCCTAGAAGCTGCACATTATCAGGCATCTTCTTTTACTTACTCATTTTGGAATTTCCAGAACTATAAGGTAAGTTTTCTTAGGAAATATACTTTCTACACATGTTAATTAAATCTGACTAAAGTATCTGTTGAGAGAATGAGCTGTGCTCTCTGACCTGGCTCCACCTTGCATCATGGTGCATCACGGAACCTTTCATACATGTTCAGTCAGTAACTCCAGTTCTACCATGATGAAGATCTCTTTGATATAAGGGATTTCTTTCCTTGGACTCCATATCTATAATCATGGTGAGCCTTTAATGAAAAATTCCAGAATCAGAGTCTGGGTG
>PVKN010040379.1:0-10727 GCA_004027915.1 Capromys pilorides
TACTGGGAATAGAACTGAGGACTTTGTACTTGCTAGGCAGGTGCTTAAGCCACTGAGCTATTTCCTTGGCCCAGTCTCTGACTTTCTGGTTGTATGGGAAATAGTGTGGAGAATCAACGAATAGGATCATATCAAATTAAAAAGTTTCTGTCCTGCAGAAGGAACAATTAAAGGAGGGTGAAAAAAACCTTTATATTTTATTTTTATCTTTATTCTTTTAAAAATGTATTTAGTACAGGGTCTACAGGGCATCACTACGTAGATCAGACTCGTATTGATTCTCCTGTTTTCAGCCTCCCAAGTGCTGGTATTACAGACACACACCACCAAGCCCAATCTCAATTGCTGTCTCAGCAAGCCCTGGGGGTGGGGCCAGCTCAGCAAGCCAGGGATTGAACCCTAGGTGCTGTGCTCTGCCAAAGCAGGCACTTTAGTCTGCTGAGTTATCTGGCTGGCCCTCCAAAAATACTTATAGAATGAGAAAAAATTTGCTAGGTAGTTCTCAATATCTAAAAAAACAACAACAACTAGACCTTCCTAAATAAAAGATTCAATCAAAATGAGTGTGTGAAATGAATAGGCAGTTCACAGACCAATACATGAGAAAACATTCAATATTGCTAGTCATTAGAAAAATACAAATTAAACAATATTTTTTAAAAAAGTTATTATTTATTTTACCTATTTGACACAGGGTCCCACTACGCAGCTTGGACTTGTAGTGATCCTCCTGTTTTCAGGCTCCAAAGTGCTGGGATTACAGTCAAGCAACACCACACCAGGTCTAGGTGGCCTGCTCAGCGCATGGGGAGGGTGTGTGTGTGTGAATGTGAGTGTGTGTGTGTGTGTGTGTGTGTGTGTGTGTGTATGTGTAGCTGGTATGGCTTGTGGTGCCAGAGATGGACCCCTGGTTCCTGCGATTACTTAAGCAGGCACTTAGTCCGCTGAACTGTCTTGCCGGCCTAAGCTCCTTTCATAAAGTTATTACTGCAGTTATGAAAGTCTGAAGCATTGCTCCCAGAAGCTTGTGATAGATACAGTATCCTGATTAATTCAATCAGTGCTTTGTAAATTTTGGGGCACCTTTGAATCACCCAAGGGGACTCTAAAATGATACTCAAGTTGCATCTTATATCAATTAAATCAGGATCTCTGCGGTTGAGACAAAGGCACCAGTATTTAAATTTTTTCTCAAATACTTCTAATTTTGAGAAATTGTGGATTAAAACAGTGGTTCTCAAAAGTGAGTTGCATTGGAATCATCTGGTGGGCCTGGGCTCTACCCAGTTTCTGATCCAGTAAGTGGAGGTGGTAGGGTGCTGGGTGGGTTGAAAACTTATATTTCTAGCAATTTCCCAGCCTATGCTTGTACTCCTCATCCAGGAAACCTAACCTTGAGAACCACTGATACGCAGAATTATTTACTTATTTATTAGTGCCGTTTTAAAGTCATGAAAGTCATAGATATTTTGCCAGGCAACCTAAGTAGATGCAACACCCTTGGAAAGAAATCTAACCACATTTGTGAACTCATTGAGCACACTGATTCTCTGGCAGGGCTATGTTCAGGCCCATCTGTTAGGCTGGCAGCATTCCCAAAGAGGATGTACTCTGCCAATTTGAGCAGGGCATAGGTGCTAACCAAACATGGTTTTAGAAAGGTGGCTTTCATCACACAGCAAGCACCATTTCTTGGGCCAGGCAATCCTGCTGTTTGCAAACAGCTTCAGTCTGAGACCACATGCTTACTTACATCTGTAGATGCTTGAGGATATGATTAAAAAATAAATAATCAACAAATGGTTGATTATATTTCTCCCTCAATCTATCTTAGCGTTGTGATTTGGCATGCAGAGAAGCACTCTCTTCCATGAGCTGGAAGCCATTCTGAAGGATTGTACCCATGGAATGGTTTGGAAGCTTCAAGATTTGGGTCAGCAGCATTTGTTCATTTGAAGACATGGTTAGCTTCATTTTTCTTTCTTTCTTTTTCCCTCCTTAGGCTTTCTTTCTGTTTATAAGCTATATTTTTCCCTTTCTCACCCATATGCTGAAGTCCTCTCTGAACTGTCTTTAAAAAATTGGTTATATTATTTTTCAGGCCAGTTTTAGGTTCATAGCAAAATTCAGGAGAAAATATAGAGATTTTCCACGTATCTTCTGTCCCACACATGCTTAGGCTTCTCGACTGTCTTAGACCCCATTGGAGCAGTGTGCATGCTACAACTGATGGGTCTTCTCTCATGCATTATTGTCACCCAAAGTCTATTGTTTATTTTAGGGTATATTTTGGCATTATCTCTTGTATGAGTTTTAACAAATGTATGATAACATATATTTACTATGACAGCGTTATATGCAGTAGCCCACTGGCCTTAAAAACCCTCTGTGATTTGCCTATGCATCATCCATCCTTTACTCTCATTCTTTACAACTACTGATCTTTGTACTGCCTTTTCCATAATAGCATGTAGTTGAAAACATGTAGTATTTAGCCTTTTCAGGTGGCCTTCACTTAATAATAATGCATCTAAGGTTCTTCCATGTCTTTTTATGGATGGAAAGTGCATTTCTTTCTAGCATGGAGTAATATTCCATTCTTTGGATGGGCCTGGTTGGGCATAGTTTATACATTCATTCATCTACTGAGGAACACCTTGTTTGTTTCCAAGTTTTAGCAATGTAGGTGTTATAAACACCCATGCTTAGGGGTTCTGGAGGGCACATATTTTCAGCTGCTTTGGGTATATATGAAAGAGAGTGATTGCTGGATTGTATAGTTTTGCAAGTTTCTTAAAGTTGTCTTCCGAAATGGCTGTGCCGTTACCCATTCCTGCTAGCCATAGGTGAGTGGTCTTGGTGCTCCATAACCTCATCAGCATTTTCTTTTGTGATCTGCATTTTTTTCTTTCTTTTGTGTTTTAGGGAAGGGTCTACAGGGTGCTCAGGGTCTCACTATTAGATTGGACTCACAGTGATCCACCTGTTTACAGCCTTGCAAGAGCTGGGACTATGGCATGCACCACTATGCCCAGTCTCAATTGCCATCTCAGCATGCCCTGGGGGTGTGGCTAGCACAGCAGGCCCAGAGGCTGAACCCCTCTCCTTGCACCTGCTCTCAGGTGCTTTAATCCACTGAACTATTTGGCTGGTCCCTATGTTTTGCATTTCTAATAGGTATATAGTGATTATTTTATTGTTGTCCTAATTACATTTTTCTGATGCTATATAATGTGGAGTATCTTTTCATGAGGTTTTCCAGAAAGTGGAACATCATTCAGCATATTCATGCTCATTGTTACTGACTGGGGCACCTTTCAGGTCTCCTTTATGATGGGCTGGAACCTATCTAGAAGTCTGACTTGACTTCTAAAACGCAAAGACCCTAAAGATTATACTGAAACATTATTAGAATTGACAAGCTTAGCAAAGTAAGAGCATATAAAACTCAACATTAAAAAATATAAGAGACTAGCTGAGAAAAGAAATAGGGAAAACAATTCCATTTATAACAGAACTTTTAAGAAATTAGGGACCAATTTAACCAAAGAGGTGGAAGGTATGTATAAGTAATGAAAATTTCAAAATACTGAAGAAAGAATTGAAAAAGACACTAAAAGGTGAAAAAAACCTTCCATGTTCATGAACTGGCAGAATTAATATTGTTAAAATGGTTATCTTCCAAGTGCGATTTGTAGGTTCAATACAATCCCCCTCAAAACACCAATGCCGTTCTTCACAGAACTAGAAAAAACAATTCTAAAATTTATCTGGAAATACAAAAGACTCATAATAGACAAGGTAATACTAAACAAGAGCAAGTCTAGAGGCATCACAACACCAAGTTTCAGATTATACTGAAAAGTCATAGTAACAAAAACAACATGGTACTGGGACAAAAATAGATATGTAGATCAATGGAACAAAGTAGAAGATACCAAAACCCACACAACTGCAGTAACCTGATTCTGGACAAAGGGGCCAAGAATACACAATAGCAAAAAGGCAGCCTCTTTAACAAATGGTACTGGGAAAATTGGCTGTGAACTTGTAGAAGGTGGAAACTAGATCTCTCTCTTGCCCTGTACAAAGATTAATTCAAGATAGATCAAAGACTCAGGAAGAAGACTGGAAACTTTGAAATCACTAAAACAAAATATAGGGAAAGCAAGTTTTCTGGAGCAAGTTTGAAGTTAAATTTAAAAACTTTTTATAACTGAATGTTTTTATTAGTACAAATTATTTATCATGAGCAGTTTTTTGAGGTCAGAATTGCAGCTATACTGAAGCAGGATTTGGGGAATTAGTCTATGTTTTCATGTAGCATGTACCATGTTCTTCTTTTCATAATATGTGAGTCTTGCACACAGCTTAGAAAAGTCCTTGGGAAGGCAAACTTTTCAAAAGTTGGGAATCATCTGCACAGAGGAGTTTCATGAACAAGGAGAATACTATACTGTAGGTATCCTTTTAATACTCTTCCCAATCATAGATTAAATTATTATACCATTGCATCTTAGAGTAACATTCCCTTAGAACAATTTTTAATTACAGTTGGCTCTCTGTATCTAAGAATTCAACACAGAGAATTCAGTCAACTCAGGGTTGTAAAAATTTGGAAGAACATTTCATCTATATTGAACATGTTCAGACTTTTCCATGGAAAATTGATTCTAAAATACTTTGTAAATATAGAATCCAAGGATGACCAAATCACTTATATAAAATGGCACGGTATTTAAATGTAATTTAACCATATCATCCCATACATTTTTGCCTTTGGGGCAAGGTGGAGGGAAGTGTGGTTAGGAATGAACTGAGAACTGGCACATACTAGGGAAGCACTGTACCACTGAACTGCACCCCCAGTCCTCTCTGCGGTACTTTAAATAACCTTTAGATGATTTGTAATACCTAACACAGTGTAAATGCTAATTAAGTAGTTGCTGTCTTGTATCATTTAAGGAATAAGAACAAGAAAAATTCTGATAGACTTTTGACATGAATAGATATCTGAATCTATCACCACAAGCAAAATGGCTGTAATTTCCAAAAAACTTTCTTCTTTTTTTTTCCGTGTGTGTGTGTGTGTGTGTGTGTGTGTGTGTGTGTGTGTGTTTGTGTGTGTGTGTATTGCTGGGGATGGGGATTGTATCCAGGGGCTAATATATGCTCAGCAAGTGCTTTAACTCCAGTTGGCTTTTAATCTCCAATTTCAAACAGTCTTCAGATAAGGTATGTTTTAGATTTGTACTAAAACAATATAGGATGATACTAAGTAGAATGCTTATCATTAAGAATTGTAAATAGGAATCTGTTGCAGCCAGGGAATGAATAGATAGTTATCTTCCCTTATAATGTCAGACCCCATACCAGCTCTTTGAGTTGTAAGCAGAGGAAACATTTTCTGGTCAACTTATGGGAAGGGCAAATTTACTGGAAGAGTAAGAACTAGTTCCTAGTTGGAAACAAACAAAAAGTATGATCAACCCTGGCTCTATATGAAATATTAGTGCCTGAGGCAAAAGAAACAATTAGTAACACAGATCTTATTTTTGAAGTTTTGGTATTTGGCTTATCATGGATTTTTACATTATTTTTATTTTTAAAAATATTGTCTTAAAATATTAACTTGATTTTTTTTTTTTCAGGGCCTTTTTAAACATTGCACTCTGGGTGAATGTCTTACTTGTCTCAACCCATCATTCTGGTCCTGGCCTTGGTTCTGCTTGGGGTAGCTCTGTATTCTAAGCAGGAGGAATTAGTGTATTCTCCCTGCAGTATGGGAGAAGTTCCAATCAGCTCTCACTACTTTGAATTTCATTGCTTGAGATTCACATGCTAGGAGACCAGGTGCTAGCTGGCCTGATTTGGGTTCCAGGCTCTCCTCTACTCTTATTGACCTGTAAGAGTGGGGTCACCTGCCTTGATAGTCTTACCAGAACTTCTGTTTTTTAAATCAGGTAGAAAAGAGCCTAACAGGTAGGAATGGCAGGTGTCAATTACCGAGTATAGCAAAGAAAAGTTAAAGAGGTGTAATTTACTCATGAAAATCCAATCTTTGCCATAAATCAATTAGAAAATGTCTGAAGAAAGTCTGTTATCCTTAAACAGTAGGGAAGTCTTCCCTCCTTCCGACCACTCTTTCCTTCTTAGATGAGTTTTCTGTGCACTAGGGCTGTAGGGTTCTGCTGCTGTGGCTTCCCTGGCTCCTCCTCTTCTGTCCTTTCCTTAAATGTCCATTCTCTGCTTTCCATCCTTGGCTCTGCTCTCTTCTCACTGTACTCCCCTCTGAAAAATCCCATTCATATCTCTAACTTCTCTACCATATTAATATATATTAATAAGTTCAGAGCACAAACCTCTTTCCTGAGCATGGATTCCATGTACTCATTAAACACTGAGCCATAATCATCACCACCTCACCCATACACAATCTCTGTTTCTGTGTCTCTGTGTGTAAGTCTGTGTGTCTATCTGTCTCTGTATCTCTCTGTGTGTGTGTATTTCTCTCTCTCTCTCTCTCTCTCTCTCTCTCTCTCTCTCTCTCTCTCTCTCTCTCTCTCTCTCTCTTTCTTTCTTTCTCTCTGAGCTGGCCTTAATTCACTATGTAACCCAGTAACCCAGGCTGGTCTCAAACTCCCTGCCACATGAGTGCTGGGGCTATAGGTGTGCACCGCCATACCACGTTTTGTTTTTTTTTCTTTTCTAAACTTATGTTCACCAATCATCCCAGCACGCATCCAGTGACTCTGCAATATTAATCATTCTAGACTTCCTCATTATGTGCAATTGGTTCTTCTATATGGTGATTTTCCTTCTTGAATATACATTTGTTGCTTCATTCTTTTCCTTAGTACAAATGCCTGTCATCGGTTGCCTGAATAATGTCTAGTAGTGAGGAGAAAAGGATGGGAAAAGTTGATCAATGGGTAGTAAGTTACAATTGGAAGCAAGAAATTCTAGTATGCTGTTGCACAGCAGGTTGACTATAGACAACAATTATATACTGTGCATTTTAAAAAACCAGAAATATTTTGAGTGTTTTCTCCACAAAGAAATGATAAATACTTGAGGATAGATATTCTGAGTCTGATTTAAACATTATAAAATGTATATGAGGTTTGATAAAAATATAATGAATATTAAAATTAGAAAAGGACCAGCCAGATAGCTTAGCGGACTCAAGCACCTGCCACTGTGACAGGGGGTTCAATCCCCAGCGTGCTGAGTGGGCCCCACCCCTGGGGTGCCCTGAGCCTGCAACTGAGATGGGGCATGGTGGTACATGCCTGTAGTCCCAACATTTGAAAGGCTGAAAATAGGAGGATCACTATGAGTCTGAACTATGTAGTGAGGCCTTATAGACCCTGTACTAAATACTAAATAAATAAATAAATAATCAAATTTATTTATTTGTTATCAAGTTCCCTAAAAATACTTCTTTTGCTTCTAACATGCTATCCTAGTGGACTTGCCACTCTTTCAAAGCCATTCTGGATGTCCTCTTTTGAGTCTTTTCATGGCTGCCTTGTTGTCCCAAATGTGTTGAAAATGCCTGTCTTTCACGGTCCACTTGACTTTTGGGTACAGCCTAGAGTCACAGTGCTAGAGCTGGTGAAGAAGGTGGAGGAGGGCACAGAGAAACTTTCTGTGAACTTTGCTTTCCTGTAGGTTACAGTGAGCAGCAGCATCCGCTGCAGTTTTGGTCATCTCTTTTGATCACAAAAGAGGACTTCTAGAACTGCTTCAGAAGTAACAGAAATGAGGAGGTAAGTGTGTTTGAAATAAGGGAGAGAGGGTGTTTTGAGAAGGATTATTAGCAAAGTATCTTTTGCTGTTGTCATTTGATTTCTAATTTAAACATTCGTAGTATATTTTGATCACCCTATGTATGTGTATACAAAGTTACATGATGCGCTGGCCCCACCCTGCTTTTATGCATCAGCTTAAACATCAATAAATAAAAAATAAAATAATAATATTTATTTAATAATAGATAATAAAAAAGAAAACAACAGAAATACAGTTCACAAAAGAAAAAAATGGATAAATAGGATGATGAAAAACTTTTATTTCCAAGGGCACTATCAGAAAGCTAAAAGCCAGCCCACAAAATAAAGGAACATATTTGAAAATCACATATCAAATAAGAGTCTAGAATATATGAAATTTTTTGCAATTTAAGAGTGAAAAGATAGGGGCTGGGGAGATAGCTCAGGGCCTGCCTGGCAAGTGCAAGGTCCTGAGTTTGATCCCCAGTTCCAAAAAAAAAAAAAAAAAAGAGTGAAAAGACAACCAGTTCAGTTGGAAGAAGGATGAAAGATTTGAATAGCCATTTTTGCAAAGAATATATACAAATAGCCAACAAGCACATGAAAAGACGTTCACACCATTAGCTGTTAGGAAGAGGTAAATCAAAACCACAGTGAAAAAGGATGTCTTGCTATACGTTGGACTGTGTACCTCAAATAGATAGTTGAGGTGCTGAACTTTAGGACTGAGAATATGATTTATTTGGACACAGAGTCTTTGAAGGTGTAATCAAGTCAAGGTGAGATAGTGGTGGATTAGTATGGGCCCTAGTCCAATGTGGTTAGAGAAGCAACACAGAGGTGTAGGGGAGAATCCCATGTGTTACAGAGCCAGCGATTGGAGTAGCACTCTCAGAAGTCAAAGGGTAGTGGGAATTATTGATGACCCAAGGATTTAAGAGAAAGCTACAGATCAGGTTTCCCCCTAGAGAGTTCAGAAAGTGTGGTCCTGCTGATTGGTTTCGGACTCTTAGCTCCCCAAATTGTAGAGAGTAAATTTCTGTTGTCTTAAGCCACATAGGTAATTTGTTATAGGGGCTCTAGAAAACTACTACATCATTTAATACTTACTATGATGTGCGATCAAAACATATGGTGAACATTTAATTAAGAATTTTATTACAGTATAAGACATATCATCATTAATTGCCTTCAAAATAATTCCCCTTGCTTTGAGCACATGTATCCCATTTTTCTTACTGTTTACTGAAGCAGTTCTTGAAGCCCTCTTTTGTGAGTCTCTACAAGGTATGATAAAAATTGTGGTAAATGTTATTGCTAAGTGTGATCCAAGGGAAAAGAGGCTTTTAAAGATATGTGATATATCCTTGTCCCCCTTATTCCTGGGACCATGTGACTTCTGCTTTTTCCTCATAGTTAAGATGATCATGAAAGATAAATATTTTGAATGGATCCAGGACATCAAATAGCACAAGCCAAGAAACAAAAGAGGACTTTTCAACCTGCTCAAGAAGATGGCAAGAGTAATTAAGATGCCTTTGTTCAATATGAGGGAGAATTTTTTGTTTTTGGTCTTTTTTGAGACAGGGTCTTGCTATGCAGTTCCAGCTGGCCTTGAACTCACTTTTGTAGTCCAGGCTGGTCTTGAACTCACATCAGTTCTTCTGTCCCCAAGTGCTGGGATTACAGACATGTGCCACCACGTCTGGCTTGAGCGAAAATAGTTTGAAGGGGATTGAAAGCAATACGTCTTTTGCACTAATAAATTTACAAAAAATTTTAAACATTTACTGTAGTTTTCAATCGCACCTCATATGATATCCATAAAAGATAGACCATAATAAATGAACAAATGACTGTGACAATATGAAGAAATTAGACCTCTTATACATGACTGATGGAAACAAAATGGCCCAGCCACTTTGAAACACAGTGCGACAATTCCTTGAAAACTAAACATAGAATTATTCTATCACTGAGAAATTCTACTTCTAAATATATATCCAAGAGAGATTGAAGTGTGTGTCTGCACAAAAAACTTGTATATGAATGTTTAAACAGCTTTATTAATAATATCTTTAGTGTGAAAACAACTTAAACATCTGTTTTGTGTTCAATACTAATCAAAACGCAGTGTTCCTGTACAATGGAATATTATTTGGCAATAATAAGGGTAAAAGGGGCCGGCGAGATGGTTCAGTGGTCTAAAGCGCCTGCTTAGGAGGGCTCAGGCAACTGCAGGGACTGCGGTTCGATCCCCGGCACCACATGCTGCGCCAGCTCCACCACCAGTGCAGGCTGAGCCAGCCACAAAATAAGTAAAGAAACAAACAAAACAAGCAAATAAATAAATAAATAAATAAATAAATAAAATTAAAAAAAAATAAAGGTAAAAGTACTGATCTGTGTTATAGCATGGGTGAACCTGGAACATAGTATGTTGAATAAAGCGGTATAGTCATAAAATATTATATACCATATGAGTCTTTTAATATAAAATTTCCAGCATAGCCAATCTGTGGGGGAAGAAAGTAAATTAGAGGTGTCTTAGGGTTGGGGGTGGAGGTTGGGAGGTAAATGCTAATGAATGTGAGATTACATGGGGTAATGAAAATGTTCTAGAAATTAGAGCTGATGGTTGTACAACTCTGAATGTACTAAGAACCACCGATCTGTACACTTTAAATGGGAGAATTTTATGATGGGTGAATTATATCCCAATAAAGCTACTAAAAATCAGGGTTCATTAGTTCAGTGGGTGCTTCTCATTTTGGCCATAGTTAGGACTCTGCACTGCTTTTCACCTCTGAGATCTTGTACATGCTGTGCCTGGAATATTCTTCCTCTTTCTCCCTGGAAAAGTCTCATTTAGCTTTCAAAATGTCCCTTACATATCACCCATTTCTTGGAGGATTCAGTCCTCTGGAAAAAGCACACATTTCTCTGTTCTTT
>PVKN010040381.1:0-10728 GCA_004027915.1 Capromys pilorides
CTCCCCTCCCCTCCCTTCTTCTCTCCCCTCACCTGCCCTCCCCTCCCACCCTCTCTTTCAACAGTGTCTCACAAGTCACTAAGTTGGTCAGCCTGGCCTCAAACTTGGGACCTCCTTTCTCAGCCTCCTGGAGCTACAGTTAGAGGTGTGCACCATCACGCTTGCTCCTACGTGGTGACTATGCTATTAATGCCTGTACTTATTCAACAAGTAGAGTCAGATAGTCTCCATACCAGACCTCATTTAATTCTTCCACCAAGCTTCTGAGATAATTATTGTGGATCTGGGAGTGAATATTTAGTTTCCTCCCTTCTTGCAATGCTTTGGTCAAATGGTGCTTAACCTGGTTATATCACCTTACTCCAAGCCTAGTTCTTGCTACCTTCTAATCTACCTTCCCATTTATTGTTATCTTTTGAAACAGGGCCCTACTATGCAGTTCAGGCTGACCTTAAACTCAGTATATAGCCCAGTCTGGCCTCGAACTTGTGACCCTTCTGCCTCAGCCTCTCAAGTACTAGGATTATAAGCATGCGCCACCATACGTGGCTCCTGTTTACACAGCCCTCATGTCTGTTATTTAATACCTCCCTTCCCCCAGTTACAATGTTCCCTTCTGAACAAGGGCTGTGTTGGTGTGCTCACTTCGGACTAGCGTCTGGCTCCTCGTGACTATGTGCAAGAATAATGAGTGAGCAAAGTAGAGTTGAGAGCCTGTGCGAATCACTCAGAGTCACGAAGCTCAAACTCTGCCCCACTCCAGAACCCTAGGGCTTGTGCCCTCTACAAAATGGCAAGTCTTTCAAAAGATTCCCTCATCTGGGGAATGCACACTTTTCAAAGGTAGTTCATTCAAGATTCACTGAGAAGGGCCTGCTTTGCTGGTAGCGAATGGATCTGGATGGAATCCGAAGGCCCATCCCAGTCTCATGGCTGCCTTTGCGTCCCCTCAGGCAGGGCTTGGCATTGAGATGAAGCTGTGCATTCCCGCGGTTCTCTAAGGCCTAGAAGCCAATGGTCCGGTGAAGTTCTTTAATGTGGGTGGGATCTTGTACTTGGATGGTTATTCTTCCACCAGCGCTCTTTTTGACTAAATAAATACCATCAGGTTCTTAGCCTTCTGCAAACCATTGATTTCTTTGTTCTGCATTTCTTTTTTGTTAAATGTATTTTGATGGATTAGTAGGTTGTTTACCTCCAATGTGCAAGGCCCTGGGTTCAATCCCTAGAACAGGAAAACAAGAACATTGAGAGCTTTCTTCCACTCCAACTCCCCATCAGGCATGCCAGGAAGGAGAGAAGGTCGAAACGTGGTACATCTGAGAGCATCCCCTTGATTTCCAGGCTGCAGGTGGAGTGGGATGGTGAGGCCACAGAAGAAATGTACCACACCAAGCAGCCAAGGCGGCAGGTTAAACATCTCTCCCAAATCACTGAAACAGGGAGGCAAAAGAGCAAAACACAAAGTCCTTTCCAAGCTAACAAATGGGCAGAGATGTGATTCAGATGCTGGGAATACTGAGGTGGGCCCTGCTGATGGTGCACCCCTGTAACCCCAGCCGCAGGAGCCTGGGGCAGGAGGATCACCATGAGTTCAAGGCCTGTCGGAGTTGCATAGTGAGTTCATGGTTGGCCTGAACTACATAGTGCAGCCCTGTGTCTAAAGAAAAACAGAAAGAAGCGAAGAAACAAAGAAAAGAAAGAAAGAGGAAGACTCAGAAGGCACAGAGACAGAACTCCGTCAAGGAGAGCTTATTAATGCACCTGTGGTGGGGAGGGGGAGTGTGGTTCCCCCCTTGAATCACAGAACTCCAACATGTCAACACACAAATTAAGAAAGCGGGACGTGGAAAACCTTTTGAACTAGATATTGTAAAAGATCAAATAAGTGGAACTGCATACGCGTGGGAGGAACATGATTAATGGCTTTCCTGACCGAGACTATTTAATTGGCTAACTTTTGCCATTATGTTTCCTTGGCAAAACAGTCATTTTGAGGCCTCCTTCGTGTTTTCTACTAAAATAGTTCCTGTTACTCTGTGGCCCGTGTGTCTTATGAGGTCTAGATATACACACATATTTACTCCTTGTGCAAAATCCACATCTATGTTACTACTCAGCCAAGGGTTAAATTGGTATCTTAATACGGAGGTTTATTTGTCTGTTCTATTACATCAGGCTCTTGTAAGTCTTAGAAATAAATAGAAATGGCTTAGCCTCTGATGCAAAGAGGATTTTCCCCTAGAGCTGATTTTACCATAATATATAGCTTAATATAAAACCTAGCATGCTGGATACAGTTCGTCTTCAAAGTGGATTAGGTTCGCTGTGCTTCGGGCATTTCCAAGCCATTAGTTACAGCACATCGCATTAGCTTTGCCCGTTGTTTCTTCTGCTATGAAACAGGCAGAAAGATAACGGTTTTGAAGAGAAGACCAAAGTGCTACCTTTTAACTTCTGCTAAGTGTGACAGAGGTAATAACTGAGGACCACTCCCACACTATGGGCGCATGGAGGCATTCTCCAGTTCCTTTAAAAATGGCAAGTACAAAAGTCTAAGATGCTGACAAACCCAGGAATTCCATCCACACTGGTGATAATAGTAATGATCATGCTAATGAGCGCAATCGTGCCGGTTGTTCACATTTGCCACTTCCTCCCTCCTCCACAGGCCTTAAGAGAAATGAACTTGCATTGTAAGCTCTGGCCTGACCTCAGTTTTTATCGTCTTTTTCTGTGAGTGGAGAGCTACTGAAATGATGAGTAGCTCTCGTGTGTGCATTCTCTCTGGCTGCATCGTGGGGCTAACATGCACAGGTAGAGTGCCTTGTGGTGCACGGACAATGACATGTCCTCGTGGGTGGCATCACTTGCTGCCCTAGTGATAGCTGCGCTGCTCACAAAAATGGCAGACGTCAAAATGAGGCAACCAGAGTAGACTGGTCTTAGCTCCTACTCTACTCAAGGATTGGGGCAGTGCTTTCTATGCGTTACCTCATTCCTCACACACAGCAAACCCTGGAGACTGGCCCCTGGGTTCTCAATGTGATATTTCCCTTGGGTGGCCGTGTCCATGGTCCCAGCACTCAGTAGGCAGAGGCTCTGAGCAGTGAACAGATGAGATGACTGAAGCCCAGACATTTGAGTCCTAGAGCCCTTTCACTTTATTGCTGGTCACACAGCCTCCTGTAACGGAAGAGATAAATGAATGCTATAAGCTTACTATAATTGGAAAAGACCTTGGAAATCTCCAGAGTGCACAGTTGTGTCTGCCAGCACTGGTAGACCAGGTGTCTGGAGATACTATATCTACATGCACCTCATGTGATAGAGATTAAGAATTCTCATGGTGGAAGATACCCACTCAATATTTTTATGAACCATGTGATAACTGCGCAGTGTAAGCGCATAGACAGAGCACTAGCTTGAATAGAAACCTAAAGGGCTATTTTTTAAAAAACTTCTATAGGGTGTAAAGCTGATAGTAATTGAATGGCAAAACCACTTCCATAGTGAGGGAGTAAAGAAGTTACCAATGCAGGCTCCAACTTACTCTGAGATGTTGACGTTGAAGGCTGAGATTGCTCTGCATTAGAGAAAGCCAAGTTCATTACAGGGGAACCTACGTTCTGGAGTGAGACGGTCTCCACCCAGCCCATGCCAGCTGCTGCTTGGTTGTGTGCCTTTAGCTGACCCTTCCAAGCCTCAGCCATTCTTCTGCCAGCTGAGCTGTTTCCTGAGAAACCAGGAGCAGAGGGCACACCTGTAAGTGCAGCAATAGGGAGACTGAGGCAGGAGAAACCCAAGTTCAAAGCCAGCTTGAGCAACTTGGCGAGACCTTGTTGCAAAATACAAAACAAGAAGGGCTGGAGCTATGGCTCAGTAACAGGGGACCTGCCTCCTTCGCATGAGTTTCTGGGTTTGATTCCCGGTCTCAGAAACACAAAACCAAAACACAGACATGTAAGATACACTCAAGTGACTGCTGGTTGTGGTAGATGTGCGGCAGATGTTAACTTGCTACTATGATTGTATTTGGGTAGCAGTATCCCTTAAATAACACCGCCTCCCCACGCTCAGTGTGGAGCCTGTTGACACACGTTCTTTGTAGCATTTTCTTCCAGAAGCAAGGAGACCTTTCCTGTAATCTGGACCAAGCCCTCAGCCACGTACAGCACCAGAGCCGATGAGGTGGGAAATGAGTGACTTTTATAGTGCGGAAGTAGCCAGGCAGGAGCGAGAGGACCCTAGCAGCAAAGCAGGAACAAGAAGGGCTCATAGTTTGGCTTATTAAAGTATACGATATAAACAAAAAGAAAAAACAAAAAAGCACATGATAATTTCTGTAAATCTAATTATTCTAAAAATAGAGTTTTTTTTTTTTTCTTGCAGTGCAGGAGATAGAACTGAGGGGTGTCCTGTCACTGAGTCACTCCCTCTGCCCTTCTTATTTTTTTGTGTGTTTGTTTGCTTGTTTTTTTTTTTTTGAGACAAGGTCTTACTAGGTAGCACTCAGGCTGGCCTCAAACTTGCAGCAGTCCTCCTGCCTCAGCCTGCTGAGTGCTGGGACTGCAGGCAGGATCCACCATGCCTCTTTTTCAAAAAGTTGATTTTGAGACAGAGTCTTCCTGTGCAGGGCAGGCTGGCCTTGGGCTTGCGTCCTGCCTCAGCGTCCTGAGCAGCTGGGGTGATGCGCGGACACCACTGTCTCTGGCTGTAAGGCTAATAGTCTTCTTTTCAGTGCATGGTCATGCATTTCTGGATTTAGCTCTCACAGTGAGTAGGTTGACTTCATCTTTGTCTCGACCACCCTAAGCAGAGGAACAAAGGCGTGCTGGAGTCAGCCCTTGGTGGCCCCTTCCTGTACCACATAGAGGTGGTATAAGGGCACCTGCCTCAGAGGCTCTGTGCTACTTAGACATGAAATGAACAGGTACTTGGTGGCATTAACTAATGGCTTAAGAATTTGCCCTTGTGATCCACACGGATGGGAGCCACTGATGGAGAACTACAGAGGACAGCGGCTATATTTTGGAGGACTGGCCAGCCCCAGAATACAGGTCTCTCTGGATACCTTTGAAAGAGCGGCAGCCGATGCCCTTCCCAACAAGAGGATCAGTTAAACTCCAGTTCAAAGTGCTTTGTTACAAGTTGGAGCAGCTCTTTCCAAGTCCAGCCTTGTTCCTTTCTTTAACTGCTCCTCAAGATCCAAAGACCAAACGCCCGTACCTGATAAACCAAGCTCTTGGTTAGTTAATCAGAAATGGATGTGCTGGGCAAAGAACACTGTGGCTGCAGGCTGCTTCTCTGGAGGCCTCCTGTCATAGAAGCTGAGCATGACCCTGTTGAGAGAGAGAGACAGAGAGAGACAGAGAGACAGAGCGATAGAGAGAAAGACAGAGAGAGACAGAGTGAGATAGAGAGAGAGAGAGAGAGAGAGACAGAGACAGAGACAGAGACAGAGACAGAGGCAGACAGACAGAGACTGACTGACTGACTTGATTTGCAGCCTCCTAGGAAGCCCACAGGACCAGTGGACACTGACTAGTGGCAGGGCTTCACTGAGGAGATCTTATTTTTTTATTTTTATTTGTTTATTCATTTATTTTATGGCTGATTCAGCCTGCCGTGGGGGTGGGGCTGGCGCAGCATGTGGTGCCGGGGATTGAACTGCAGTCCCTGCAGTTGCCTAAGCTTTCCTAAGCAGGCGCTTTAGACCACTGAACCATCTCACCGACCCCCAGGAGATCTTATTAATGTGCAAATGCAATGAGTGTCTTGACTGCAAGATCCAAAGTTCAGGGTTCTGCTTCCATGGGAGCCTACACACAGTGACCCTTTGCAGAGCTTCTAAGAAGGGAGACTTTGGTCTGAGTAGCAAGACTCAAGCCATTGCCTAACTACATTCCAGAAGGACATGAGCTTCCTGTAGAAGCCAAATTGAAACCATAAGGCCACAACGAATCTAATTTTAACCGTCTTTCAGCATTTCTCATCAAGCAGTTCAGGAGAGGATAGCAAGCCTTCTTTGAAGCAGACTAACTCAGTGAGGTTCGGACTGAGGCCGTTGCAGGAGGCCAGCAGTTTTCTCTGTCGAGTCCTTGGTTGAAGCCTTGAATTTATCATCTTCAATACCAGGAGTCTCAAAGCACCAGAAGTCACAGAGCTCTGCTGATGCGGGCCAGCAGGTAGACTTCTTCACAGGTAAGATGTACTAGAGACGCTTTGAAGAAATTAGGACTAGGGCTGGGTATGGCAGTGCACACCTGTGAACCCAGCACTTGGGAGGCTGATGCAGCATGGTCTTGGTGAATCTGAGGCCAGTTTGGGCTACACAGTGGAATCCTGCTTCAAAAATTAGGAGTTGGGTTACAGCGCCATCACTAATGACAAATGGAAAGCTGCCTATGTGGCCTAAAAGTGCCTTAAATAGTATTTCTTGGTATGATGGCCAGCTCAGCTTGCCCTAGATGTGGGGCTGGTGCAGCATGTGGTGCCAGGGATCAAACCGCAGTCCCTGAGGTTGTCTAAGCTTGCCTAAGCAGTATTTCTTGCTAGTACTTCTGGTAAAGGAATTCTGTGATATATTTAGAATACAGTCATGTTTCTTTAAAAAATGTTTATAATTCAGTATGAATTTTCAAAAAATTGACATTAACTTTTACTTTTTGTGATATGTTAGGTTAGGGAACTAAAAGAAACTGACTGAATTGAACAAGAAACAAAGTGTATCTGCTTACAGAATTTGCAGCCCCAAATATCAATTTATTTGTCAAATTGCAACTCAAATAAGAGTCTTTAAAAAATGACAGGGAAAGCTGGGGGCAGAGGAATACATTCATGATATACTCAGGAGGTGAAGGCAAGAGGATCAAAAGTTCTAGGACAGCCTAAGCAGTTTATTAACTCTGTCTCAAAATAAGGGAGTAAGGATGTCGTTCAGTTGGAGTTCTTAGGGACCCAGGTTCTAGGATAGTAACCAAAAAAAGGACAGGAAGAGCCAGTTTGAATGGCAGGTGAAAATATACACTTTATACAAAATGGAAACAGATATTAACAATGAAGGGAAGCAAACACAGCTTTTAGATTCAGAATACCTGAGTTTAAATAATATCTTTTTCTTTTCTAAAAAATCTTTTATTTATTTGGTACAGGATCTCACTACGCAGCTCAGACTCATAGTGATTCTCCTGTCTCAGTCTCCCCGGTGCTGGGATTACAGGCACACACCACCACACCTTGGTTTCAGTCGCTGGCTTGGTGCAGCCGGGGTTATAGGGCCGACAGAGCATGCAGCACCAAGGATCGAACTTGGGTCCTTGTGCTTGCCAGGCAGGCACTCAGACCACTGTGCTATCTCCCTAATCCCTTGAATCACATCTTGACATCTAAATTTCTTAATTTCTCTAAGACTCAGTTTTCTCTAAAATAATTTGAAAATGACATTTGACTTAAAGAATTATTATCAGGGTATAGTGCCTGCTCCAGAAATCTTAGGTGAATCTGAAAAAAATATTAATTTATTTTTTATTGTTTGCATCTGAAAATGTCATTGAAACATTTCCGTTCTTTGCCTAACTGAAGCAAATCTTTCATTTCGTTCAGCTCCTACATGTTATATATTTACTTTAAACTAACACAATACAAGCATGGAAGTTGATTATTTACAGACAGACCTACTTTTGGAGACAGGGTCCACTGTGGGCCCAGGCTGCCCCCCCCACCTTAATCTCCTTGCCTCAGCCTCTGAAGTGCTGGGCTGGGGAGACACCACTGCACTGACCACATAGACTTCTATAAGTAGGGGTGTTCTTGCAAAGGTGTGTGCAAATCACGGAATACTTCAAACACATTAGGGAATTTCCTACACCAAGAAACTGTATTGCTATGCAACCAACAATGCCTTTCCCAAAGCAACTGAACTACTCTACCTGTTGTGCAAATCTAAGCGTTCAGATCCGGGGATCGGCTGTTGCCAGGTGTCTGTGTGTGAATAACGCCTAGCTCTGTGTGGGCCTCTGAGGATGTCAGGGGCACGAGTGTGTGGGCACAGAAGCTGGGTGAGTGCTAGGGCTCCTCAGGGCAATTTGTTCTCAGAGTGTTCCTCGAGGTCAAGACACGAGCCCTGAAGCAATACCACAAGTCAAGGAGGTTGAATAAGACTGAAAGAGGTTTGAGTGTTACGAAGCTGTTCTGGCTCCCGCTTTGCGACCCTGGCCTAAGGTTTATCTTGCGAGTGCCTCAGTTTCTCATTGTGAGTGTGGTGAGAATGGGCAAGAAGGACGGACGTCAGGCTACGTGCCTAATGTTCCTTCCAGGCTCTAGTTCTGTCACCCAGGGTGACAAGTCTGTTGTTCATACAAGTTCTGTCAGGCCGATGAGTGTCTTCAGAAGGCACGTGCCTCCACCCTAGGCGCGGGGCAGTGAGCCGGAAGTGGAGCTCTTTCCTTCCCTGGTAACATGGAGACCCACGGTCTCTGAGCCCGGTGAGTCATGTCTCTGTCTACACTCTAAGCTGTTCAATGACATCCTCATTGAATATACCTTATTCGAGCTTACTAATTCAATAAAAATTTCTTACATACAGAGAAGCAATCTTTTAATGAGCCCTTTTAATAAAATGAATAATTTGGTTTATATAAAGGGTTATTGCAGACTTTCAAAAAATATCTTCATTTTCATTCTATATTTAGTTTTATTTGGGGGGGCGGTGGTTGCATAGTCCAGGTTGGACTTGAGCTCCTCATCCTCCTGCCTCAGCTCCCAACCACTGGGATTATAAGTGTGTGCTGAACCACTGCACCTAGCTCTCTCCTGCTCTTGCTCTCTCAGTGTCTCCCTGGCCGTGTCTCTAACTCCTCCCTCCCCGCTTTTGTTCCTCTCCTCTCTCCCTTCGTCCCTCCTTCTTCCCTTGTCCCTCCCTCCCTCCCTCCCTCCCTCCTTTCCTTCCTTCCTTCCTTCCTTCCTTCCTTCCTTCCTTCCTTCCTTCCTTCCTTCCTTCCATCCTTGTTATTTTTCTCATTGCTGAGGCCAAAATACCTGAAACTGAAGTTAAAGGAGGAGAGGCCTGTTGTAGCTCGGAGCGCGTAGAGGCCTTAGCTCATCGGCAACTGGCCCCAAGGCATATTGGGATAGCGCAGGGGCACCCTAGAGGAGAAACAGTCCATGGCAGGTAGAAGGCCGGAAAGCTGTGTAAAAGTAGCAAGCGACCAGACTCCTTTGTGTCCCTCTTCTTTGGCCCACTCACCCTTAGGACTGGCAGTGCTCACAGCCAGGAAGGCATCTCGCATTATCAACACCTAGACTATCAACGCCAAGCCAGCCAGGGGACTGATTTAGTAACTGCACACCCTCGATTCCTGCACCACACACTCTGTGCTTCTGTGATCGCTAGAGCGTGGACTTCTCCAAAGTCCAAACTTACGGATATATTCCCTTGCTTTCTAGTACCTCAAAGATATATTGCACTCATAGAAGTTGAGTGAATGTGGCAAGGGAGATCTAGACGCAAATCATAACACTTTCCTTCCTCTTTTCCTCCACGTTTAGAGACAGGGGCTCTTGCTATATTTCCCAGGCTGGTCTGAAACTCCTGGTTATCTTCCTGCCCCCAACATAGCTGGTGCAATAGATACGCTCCACCACACCTGGCTTAAATCTGCATGTGCGCACCCCAGGAATGCTGAAAGCAATCCTTTCCAGTTCATAAATCCTGAGAGCTACTAGAGAGACTTTATAAATCATCTAGCTTAGCTGATCCCCAAGTCTCGATTTCAGAGGATGTAAAATGCCATGCAGCCACTCACTGGAAGTGGAGTACAAGTGGAATGGCTTTAGCTCCAAGGAGATAGGTGGCAGGTGTGTACAAGCAGGGGACAGCTCTGGGGCAGGGCGCCACTGCAACAATGCAAAGACATTTCCTCAAAAACAAGCGCTCCTGTGAAATGCAGAACTGTATAGGAGCGAGTTATTTACAGTTGCTCTCTCCTGTTGCACTACCTGAAGTAAGATAAAGACCCAGGGTACAGTGCAAATGGGTGCCCAGGGTTGGGTCCCAGGGACCACTGATGAAAAAATTCCTTAGAAACCAGACTTCTTTATCTCTTTCCATTGTCATAGTGAACTAGTTCAATTCTTTTGCTTTCTTTAGATTTTATTTTAGGGAAGGATCAATAGGGTGTTCAGGGTCTCACTACTAGATAGGACTCACAGTGATCCACCTGTTTATAGCCTCCCAAGACCTGGGATTACAGGCGTGCGCCACCAAGCCCAGTCTCTTAATTCTTTTACTTAACATGCTATGGGAAGGCAAAACTCCCTTGCGTGTGGTTGATGTACGGTTGCAGCCCATCACAAGCCAGTTTCTAGTCTTCTTTTCTAGTTTTACTTTTATGATTTTGGCATTACATTCTTGGATAAGCAGTTACCACAGCTGGGCGTGGTGGCACACGCCTGTAATCCCAGCACTTGGGAGGCTGAGGCAGGAAGATCGGTGAGAGTTCTAGACCCGTCTGGGCTACAAAAGTGAGTTCAAGGCCAGCCTGAACTGCATAGTGAGACCCTGTGTCAAAAAGACAAAAAAAAGACGAAAAACGAAAAAACAAAACAAAACAAAAAAAGCCATCACAGTCCTGCTCAGCCTGAGAAGCTGCTGGGGCACCCTGTGAACAACTTCGGCTCTCTGCATCATGGTTCATTTGGCTGCAAAAGGTGATTCTGTTTTCTAAG
>PVKN010040382.1:0-10752 GCA_004027915.1 Capromys pilorides
TAAAGGCTGTATTTCTCATGCTCCAGTAGATTTCAGGCAATTTTTATGATCTGGTTCTCTCTGAAAACCTCGGCACAGGTGACATTTGGCACAGTGTGATGAGGCAGAGACCATGTTTCTGCCAATTCTGCTGGCAAGCCCCCACCATGGGTTTGGTCTATAATCTTTGGAGGTTAATGGGCAAGGATCACGGTAAAGGCAGAGTAGTCCTAGAGCCATCAGCTGACATGACATTTCAGATGCTATTGTTTTCCAATTGCAGATGTTATTTTTGCTAGAACATTCCCGGAAGCTCTATCAGAGTCTCCTTTTCTACTCTGTCCAATGAATTTGTCAACACCAAACTCCCTGTGCTAAATCCATTTCTGCACAAACCACTGTAGAAGTGTCTATGACCGCAATGAAACCTACATTGAAACACACATTTCACTTTTTCACTCATTAACTCATATACACATTTGGGAGCAAGGAACATTTGTTCATACAAAAAATTATTAGGTGTCTAGTATGCATTAGATGCTATATTGGATATCAAAGATGAGAACAATATGATCTCCACCCATCATGTTCTCTTTCAGTCTAATCAGAGAGCCCATATGTAGTTAAATAATTGTAGTCCAGTATAATATTTAACTGAATAGAGATAAGCGTGAGGGTTCAGATAAGGGAGAGGGTAAGAAACTCGTATGAGAGCTGAAGAAGCAGAATTTGAGTTCTATCTTTGGGGCCGAGCAGATTTTTCCTGCGTGTTAGCTGGTTAAGTCAGTCTGCTCCTAGGTATTAGCAGAAGACATGCAATTCTGGAATCAGAAGCACGAACAAACAAGCAGGATGCCGTTCACATTCTCCTTGTTCCTGAAGGGGCCGGGGCGTGTGATGTGCGCACAGTGAGTCCACATTGCATCACAGCAGCACGATGTTTGGGGAATCCACCTGAGGTGTAGCAAACCTGTTCCAGGTGTTGGACGCAGATAGACCTCATCCCTGAAGGTCGCTCACTGCTCACTGAGAAAGGGCCCCTCACAGAGTGGGCAGGGCCTCACACTCTTGGTGTACACTGCAAACTGAGCATGACGCCCCATGCAGAACAGCCCAGGAGGACTTTCTTGGAGGAAAGACCAGCACACACACTTTTGTAAAGAGTTCTATGGGAACTTGTCCTCTGGATGGCCACAAGTGTTATTTGAAAGCAAAAAAAGTTTGGCATCCAGTAGGCTAAACTATTAAGCACTCACTGAACGAAGTTCTGCAAGACTTTTGTTCACTTGTTTGTAAGCGAGCGGTTTCTGAGAGCCATTACCACACTTAGGATCGTTGTGGACACCTAGCATCTCAGTTACTTTTCTTTCTTTTTTTTTCTTTATTTATTTTATATGTTTTATATATTTATTATTTTATATATTTATTTTATATATTTAGGGTCTGCAGAGTCTCACTATATAGATCAGACTCATAGTGATTCTCCTGTTTTCAGCCTCCCAAGCGCTAGGATTACACGTGCGCACCACCACATCTAATCTCAGTTGCTGTCTCTGCATGCCTGGGGATGGGGCCAGCATGGCATGCCAGGGATTGCAGCCCTGTCCCTGCATCTGCCTTAAGCAGGTGCTCTAATTCACTGAGTTGCCTGGCCAGTCCTTAATTACTCTTCTTGTTCCTGAGACAGAATGCCCAGCACTTGAAGTTAAAGGAGGAAAAGATTATTTATTTATTTAATTGTATTTTTGCTTTTTGGGTACTGGGAATCTAACTCAGACTCTTCCACTGGCTAGGCAGGCACTGTACCATTGAGCTAAATCCTAGGGCCAAGAAAAGTGTATTGGAGCTCACAGTTTGTGGAGATTTGAGTTTATAGTTGGCCGGCTCCCAGAAAGGGTAATGTGGCAGAGGAAAAAGCAGTTCATGGGGGGAGAAGGCAGCAAGGTAGCAAGCAAAGAAATAGCAAAGCAGCAAGCAACCCCTGGAAACGACAGCAGCGGCTCCCTCTCTGTAGTACCCACGCCACCCAACCTAGGGCAGGGAGCACCCACACCCTTAATCCTAGCACTGCACCATGCGTGAGTCAACCTCAGCATCAAATCCTTGATCCCAGTATCGCACACTCTAGACACAGCCACCTGCACAAAGCCCCAGTGGGGCTCAGTGAGGTGCTCTGGGGACATTTAGACACACATCATAAGGAGAGAGTGCAATATGTGGAATTTCTCACTTCGGTAGGAAGCCTGGAGCCATTGTTAGTGTATTATGTTGAATGCTACCCTAATTCCGATACTTATGGGTACTAGAAGGTACTGGAGTTTTAGGAGGAAAGTAATGCTGCTGCTCCTTACTCAGTTTGATATAAACTGAGATGTGGATGAGAATCAGCAAGACAGGGAAACGCCAGATTTATTATTAGCAGGGTTACATAACGAATGCAGCCTTGGTAGTTTAGTGGGCTTCCTAGGAATATTTCACCTCAGATGGAGGCCAGTCTGTTTTCCCAACCCCCACTTGTGCTGGACACCCACAGACCTCCTTCCGTGAGACAGCAGGTAATAGGCTTTCTGCAGCGGATGGACTTCTGGGATGGGTGGAGGACTCAACCAGTCATGGCGGTCATTCTTCTATGCGCACCAGTCAGATCCACTGCTCAGGCCAGGAGTGCTCCTAGCACTGGAGTCCAATTTGTCAAGAAGAGTTCACCAATGCTGCTGCACAGGGCCCTGGATGGATATTTTGATGTCGAACCAGACCACACAACAAATGTGCCAGGAAATAGGTTTATTGCCCCAACAGAGCTGGCAGAGGGGCAAGATTCTCCTAAATATCCAGCAGCTAGTAAGTCTATTTTTGTGCCTAAGGGACTGGGAGGAGAGCAGGAAAGAGAGGTGGGGATTCCAAGAAATACTTAATCAGAGGTGCAGAAGCAACTGCTTCCCACTAGTTCATAGGACAGGGCAGTGGATGAGCTGTGCCCTGATTCTGAGATCCTGCAGCGCAACAGACACCACTTGCGCTTGGCTCCTTGGTGATTCCTGTCTCAGCCTTTGTGAGTGGTCTCTCTGTACACACACTGTTCCTCTCTGCTGCTGCTTTCTCTCGGCCCAAAGTGCAAGGACTTCATGCTCTGTGGAGTCACCCTCAGCCAATGCTAGGGGGAGCTTGGAGGTTGAAAGCCCTAGCTCCTCGGGCCTTGGGTGCACCAGCTCTGAGTCACACTGCATGTGTATTCTGCAGTGCGAGTCAGTCTCCG
The DNA here is from genome assembly GCA_004027915.1 of Capromys pilorides. NCBI lineage: Eukaryota > Metazoa > Chordata > Mammalia > Rodentia > Capromyidae > Capromys > Capromys pilorides. The sequence continues at coordinate 3,236 of PVKN010040382.1, forward strand.
TCATCTATAGTGGTAGCCTAGCTGAAAACACACCAGTTCTTGGCTTTCTTCCCTTACCTGTCTCACTTTCTTATTCCCTTATCAACCCCTTCTGAGAGAACCTCCCAAATAAAAGAATTTTACAGAAATATTGGTCTCAGGATCTGCTTCTGCTGAACCCAGACAAATAATCATGTTATTTGCAATGTTCACCCATCTGTCCATCTGTCTGCCCATCCATCCATCCATCCATCCATCCATCCATTCATCCATCCATCCTTATAAAAACCAACATATACCAGGCAACATATGTGGTACTCAGGATGCCAAATAAATAAATCTTAAGCCTTTAACTAAGTTTCTTCAATTAAATAAAGAGCTTTACTGTTTCCCGTATTTCCATGTAGAGATAATCAATGTTCTGGGTGCCAATAAACATTGGAAATGGCCCTTGCAGAGTCTAAGAGAGGGCTGTTGAATCAAACCACGCTGCTGGGGCAAACACCGCTTGGCCCATGGTGGATGTTTAAGGAATGTTTCCTGAATGAGTGGTCAAGTGGGCATTATAAACAGATAGATTAACTACCTAACAGGCCAGGGTCTGTTTGGGAGCCATCTCCCTTGCTTTCCACATCCTTTCTCCCAAGTATTGTAAATTCACAACCAAATATAAAGTTCCAGAAAAGCAAGAAATCATTCAGGTCTGGAGAGTGTCAGCTCCTTCGCAGGAAGGGGTCACATTTCAGAGAAAAAGCAGCCTACTTTAAAGGCACGTACATAGAGCTTTAGGGGTGGCAGGGGTTTTCTTATTTTGTTTTTCACCTGAAATTGCAAAGCACAAATGAAGTGAATCACAACTGTAAGAATGGACAAAAGCATGTTTGGTGTTCCCGTGTCAAGGTCACCAAGTGCGGACTGTGATGTGATGCTGGTGCTCCAGCGTGTGGGGAGTCCTGAGAGCGACAGCTCTTCACTTCTCTACCCTGCAGCATGGACAGCTCTGATAAGCCCTGGTCGCTGACAAGTTGTCCCAGGGGTGAAGGACTCAAACAACCGGCGTTATTGGAGGGTGAATGCTGACTGTTAGTGACGGTTTCTGTATGCAGAAGGGGCTGGAGCAAGCTCTTGGGACATGTGTGAGACTTGGCTGAGTAGAGGGAATAACAACAGTGCTCATGTCTTTATTACTTTTCACTAATACCAGACACCTAACGCTAAGGGAGGAAAGGTTCACTCAGCTCACAGTTGGTAGAGGTTTCAGTCTGTAATCCACTGGCTCCAAGGCAGGGTGGCCTGGCAGACAGGCATCAAGGGGTAAAACAGTCCCTGGTAGCCAGAACGTAGCAAAGCAAGGGAGAGAGAGACCTTGGCAATTTGTTGTTGTTGTTGCTTTTATTGTATCTAGGCTACTAGGATTAGGGCAGTGCCAAGCCAATCACTGCACTGATTCCTGGGTCCCTTCATCCTCGTTACACCGTGAATTGATCACACATGCTAGTTCTAGCCACTTCTGAAAAGGCTCTGCCTATGACCATGTAAAGCTTTGGGAGACTTCAAAACACAAACCATAACACTTTATTTATTATTTACTTATTTATTTATCTATTCTATTCTATTTATTATCTTATTTATTTATATATTTAGTTATTCTTTATTTGGTACAGGATCTCACTACATAGCTTGGACTTGTAGTGATCCTCCTATTTCAGCCTTTCCAGCCCTGGGGTTTACAGGCATGTGCCACCAAGTCCAGTCTTGGTGGCCAGCTCAGCATGCCTGTGGCAGGACCAGCATGGCATGTGGTACTGGGAATCCTCGGTCCTTACACTTGCCTACAGGTGCTTAGACTGCTGAGCTCTCTCCACGGCCCAACATTTCATTTATTAAATACTGTGTGCCAGCTCTGGGTTAAAGGCTCCCAAGCAGAATCTCATTTAATCTTTCAGAACTCCAATAGCACTTCTGTTGTTATTCCTATCTCACAGATGGACACTAGAGATTTTCATAAATTCATACCAGAGCAATGAACAAAATGCAGAGGCAAGATTCAGGTCCAGGTGGTCTGCTCTGCAGTACCCATTGTGAATAATCCCACCATGTGCTATTTCTTGGGAGGAGGACAGAGGGGGAGGGAGAGATGTTAAAAATGAAACAAAGAAAAAAGAAAAAGTCTCCTGTCCATATCGTGACCTTAATTCTCAAGACAGTTTCTCTCCTGAGTTCTTAGTGATGGGATTCCTCATACATGTGAGCCAGGTAGGCAGCAGCCAGGGCTCCTTATCACAGCTGAACATTGACAGTGGCCCCATAGTGTCTGTGCTCAGGTGTCTTCCACGAGAAGGTGTCAGTGACCCTGAGGGAACCTGCAGATGAAATAGGCCACATTTTTCTAGCATGGGATATAGTCATGAGCTATAGAGCACAGATATCTCCCCTTTTTACCAGGGTTCAGCCCAAGAGATGAACTGGCATATCAAGCATGTCTTGTGGCACCATGGTCTTGAACTAGAACAGTGGGGCAACATGCAGGTGGCATGCACTTAGGCCTAATTTTTCTGTGTCATCCAGTCTCAGGGTGTGTTCTTTAGTGAATTTATTTTTTGACCTGTACCTATTCTCTACATGGAACTCCCTTGTTTTGTCTCTTGGGCACTGCTTTACTTTATATGTTCAAAATGCTGGAAATGGACAGGAATAGGACTTGTAGTAGGACCTCCACCTTCATTGTCCCCAAGCATTTCAACCACGTCTTGAAGATGGGACATAAAGGTCTAAATGGGTCCTCCTGCCATCTGTGCTCTTCGAAATTTCCATGAATCTAGTGGACAAGTTGGGAGAACCGCTAATCTAGTCTAATCTGAGTCTGGATCCATTGAGATTAGTGATTGGTGAAGCTGAAGACTTTTTCATTGACACGATTCTTCTCTCCTGAGTCCTTACAGTGGGATAAATGTTTGAGGTCTTTGCCAGGTGTTTATTTTTTTTTCTCCAGAACTGGGGATTGAACTCAGGTCCTTATTGTCAACACTATTCCTTTCTTTTTTTTTAAATAAAAAAGTATGTAATATTAAATTGTGTGGAAGTACATATAACATGAAATTTGTCATCATATTAATTTTAGGAGTACAGTTCAATGACATTAAGTAATTCATAGTCTTATGTGACCAATCCCCAGAGAATTTAAATCTTGCAAAAGCAAAACTCTACTTTCTGTGCCTATTCTATGTACCTCCTATAATAAAACATTTGTCATTCTATCTCTGATTTACTTCACTTTACAGAATATCTACAATCTTTTTCCATACTGTAGCCCATGTCAAAGTTTTCTTTCTAAAGCTGAATACTACTCCACTGTATGTATACACCATATTTTATTTATTCATCCATCTGCAGGCCCTTGGATTCCTCTGTCTCTTTCATGACTGGGGATTGGACCCAGGGTCTTTGCACTGAGATACATTCTCAGCCCTTTTATTTTTATTTTAAGACAGGTTCTTGCTAAATAGCTGTTTCCCAGACTGGGCTCAAGCTTGTGATCCTCCTGCCTTCATCTCCCAGAGCATTGGGCTTCCCAGCATGCACCCCACTCCTGGTTCTATTTTGTGGCTATTCCAAACAATGTTGCTGTGAGCACTGTGTATAAATGTCTCTTGGAGGTTCTGCTTCTTTGTTTTTCATGTTTAATGGCACAATGAAGAGAAAAAGATAAAAAAAATTTAGATGAATGAATGAATGAATGAATAGAAAATTCTACCTGAAGCTCTCAGGTAGAACTGAAAATCTATAAAGACAGTCTAATAATCAGGCTGAGGAGGAAGGACCTGTAAGCTACTGTGATGGTTATTTCTGACAGTGGATAGTCTCAGGGGTAAAGAGTCTGGTGGGACCATACCTAATATCCCCTGAGCTCTCCCATCTGGCACCACTCTTGGATCCTCACTGCACTCCACTGTAGCATGTTTGGAATAGCCTTCCTGATGAACTGAGTCAGCAGATGAAGTCCTACATCCAAGCCATAACAACAGCCACCACCAGCTGTGCTCCAAAGGCCCAGCCAGGAACTCCTCCGCCTTCAGCTTCCCCATCTCCAGAGCTGCAGAGAGAAAGGCTTGGCTGGCGACCAGTGCTCAATCCTGCACCATCTGGACTCTGGGCATAGAGTAGGGTGGAAGCCCATTTTTCCTGTTTGGTGCTGGCTGCATGCAGCTGTCCTCCATGCAGAGGCCATATGTAATCCTGTGTCTAAGGTGGGGAGGAAGGATGTTACTCAAAGTTTCCATCAGCCTTTAAAACAAGGTCCTGTGTCCCTTGTGGGGGCCTGCTCTTGGAATGCCTTGGGCACAGGGTGGGGCCCCTGTCTGTCTGGCCAGGCTGCCCCTTGGAAGGTTGTGAGCTACACCACCATGCTCTGGTTGGTTTCACTCCTCCAACAGGGAGGAATGAGGCAATGGAAACTGATTCTAGACTCAATATTTTTGCAGAGAGAGAGAGCCAAAGAGAGAGATTTCAGTCCCTCTTTGTCCTGCCCTGCATTCTAGAAGTTCTGGTGTGTAGTCCCTACTTAGTAAGTGGAAACAGCCTGAAGGGAGCAGAGTGTGGCTGGGCCTTTGTTTTTGTCCCAGAAGCCACATTCTCTTGCTCAGGGCAAGGGCTCCCTGGGGCTGCAGCCTCTGGGAGGAAGCTGCACTCAACATCCTGTCAGAACAAAATAGGACGTGGAGCATCCGGTTCAAGCTGGTCCTGTTCTAGTTCTGAGACAGACATGTGAAATGATCTGGCACAGATCACAGGTGAAAAAGAGTCAATCCACAGTGTGGCTCCAAGGTTCCTTTCTTCCACCCTGCAGGATCCCTCTAAAGTATGAAGCTGAAGACACAGTCCTCATGGAGCTGTCCCCAGTGTCATTAGTGTGAGTGTCATTCAGGAACAAGAATATCAAGAGGGCCTCCATTTTGTGTGCAGGGAGTAACACGTCCATGCAAGAGATGGAAATTTAGCTTTGGCTAGTTTAGGAAATGTCACTTCCTGAAATCTCTCTAGGATTAATTAAGTTTTTGAAGGCTTCTCTTGGGGGGGAGAGAGAGAGAGAGAGAGAGAGAGAGAGAGAAAGAGAGAGAGACAGAGAGAGAGAGAGAGAGAGAGAGAGAGAGAGAGAGAGAATCCATATTCTCAGGTTCTAGTTAGTCTTTTGAGGTAAGCAAAGAACTGTCTCCTGCACACCAAGTCATGTTGCTTTTCTGAGACTTCAGATCTATGGACCTGAACTTCTTTTCTGTCTTTTCTTTCCTTTTGGATTGGCTTTTCCAGACCTGAACACATTTGACCCATCTTGGAGAGGACAGGTCAACATCTTTCCATGTCAACAGAACCCCACACTCAAGAGCCCCTCTTGCCATGCTTGGAGCCTCTTCTGCATCCCAGCAGTGTCCCATTACTTTTAGGTCCTATAAGCAAGTTGTAGGTAAACACTTTTAGATGTAGAAATGGTGATGAGGGGAGGAATGGGGAGAGGAAGAGAGAGGAGAAGGAGAAGGAGGAGGAGAAGAGAGAAGGAAAGTGAAAGAGGAGAAGAAGAAAGAGAAGGAGAAAAAAGAAGCTTTTGTTTCTAGGCCTGTGAGACATCTGCCTCACAGAAAATCCACACTCTGCTTCCCAGGATGCTCTTGGTGCCAACTCAGTTAGCACACATTGTTTACAAAGTCAGCCCTAGAAACTAGACAGTCAAGTAGCACACGGGTACGTTTGAGGCTGTATTTTGAGGACTGGTCTTTAAGGTGGACATCATGAGCAGGGTTATGAGCTGCCTGTTCCACCTGTGATTGTTAAGAAGACTGGAGCTGAGGTGGATCAGCCAGCATCAGACGTCTTCTCCAGTGGAAGGACATGAGTCTAAAGAGGTTACAGACCCAGGCAAATGTCCTCCCTCATGGCAGAACTTCCTCAACTTGAGCCTCCCAGCCATGACTGGGAGGACGCTGGTGAGATGCTGGATGTCAGAGTCAAGGGACCAGGAGGGACCTCAGCCATTAACCAGATCAGTGATGCTCAGTGTGTCTTTAGCAGAAGAATCTTGCACTGAACAAAGACTTCCAGGAATGCTGAAGCAGCCAGTGTGGATCCCCCCGAGCTCCCCCAGGGTCCCCTGTTTTAGTTTCAGGGTGTCACAAAGGCAGATTCTGGTCAGGCTAGGGATGCTAAGGCTGACTTGCACCAGAGAAGCCGGGATGCAACTCCCTTGCCTGGCAGTTCTGAAATGTGCTGTGCATCTTTCATGGGGTGCAGCTGGTGAGAGCCCCACGGTCTCTTGTAGTCACACCCTGAAGTTTTCTCCCTCATTCTTATTTCTCCTCTCCACTCTTTCACTGTGTTCTTCAAGGTCACTTCTCAAATAAACTGGTGACACCCAAATCTCTGTCTCAAGGTGTGCAGAGGAGAACAAAATACTATACTTTCAGGGTCTCTGGGTCTTTTGGGAACCCAGGTGTCTTGAATTTGCCCACCTCAGGAAATGTGGGTCCAGTGCTTCAGCAAGAGACACTTGGTCAGCCCACTACTTACATGTCGTGTAGCATTCTGCCACTCATCCCAAGGCCCCTCTGTACTACACACAGTAAGACTCTCTTAGTGACAAGTGTTTCATTACACAACCTGGCTTAAGGCAAAAACACAATGTATTGACTCATGAAAAGTTTGAGAGTTGAATCTGTACTACTAATGGCCCAAAGGGCATCTCTGTGCAAATTAGAAAAATGCATGTTTCTCCAGGGACAAGCCTGCCATCTGCCAGAAAACGTGGTAGTCAATTAACAAACCTGAATGAGTGTGAGACGAATGGTCCCTTGGGAATGATGCAGTGAATAAACAGGGAGCTGCATCCCTGAGAGCTGGCTTGGCTGGGTCCAGAGTGGATGCTCACTCTCGCCATCTCTCAGAAATGCCTTCTCTGGGGTTCATCCTCAAGTAGGCTCTGTCTTCTAGGTCACAAGGCAGCTTCTAGCTCTTAGAAGATCAGAACTACCTGTCCAAATCATTTTGGTCAAAGTCCAGGCATTCAAAGTCTTATTTGCTCTGGTTGGCCAATCACTGTGGTTGGGGTGATGCCATGCTCTGATTGGCTGAGCCTGGGTCAAGTGTCATCTTGGGGTTAAGAGATCAGAATGGCACTACAACTCTAACCCTATCCCTGAGAGTGGAAGGAGGGAGTGTTTCCCTGAGGCAAACCAAGGGTGAAATCAGAAGAAAGGCCATCAAATGTGGCTATTGATCACCTCCATCCTCCCCATATCCCAGTTCTACCAATGTTACTGCCAATTTACTGCATACACAAGTCACTGGGGATGTTATTAGATGGAGATTCCCATAGATTCCTAGGGATTCCTCTTAGGAGATTACCCTTTAGAGAATTTAGGGCGGGGTCCACTCATCTGCATCTCTAAGAATGCTGATGTCCATGCTGTGGTGATCAGTGACCATCTCTCTGTTTCTCTGTCTCTGTCTCTGTCTCTGTCTCTGTCTCTGTCTCTGTCTCTCTCTCTCTC
>PVKN010040383.1:0-10726 GCA_004027915.1 Capromys pilorides
CCCCAAAATGCCTTTGATAAACAACAGACTGTGGGGGCTGATGAGAGTGTGACAGAAGAAAGGCCATTTGAACTAACAATAAAGATGTCATTGGTGACCTTCAAGGATGAGTTTCGATGAGACAGCCAGGGCAGAGGGCTGGGCGCCGGTGTTACGGAGGAAGCCTGTGGGGAGGAAAAGGATGTACTGCTTCCTCGGCCTGGGTGACCTTTCGCAGCTCGCTGCGCTCATGGCTGCTCGTCTGAGAAAGCCCCTCTCCCCTGCAGCCCCGTGGCCCGGGCCACCAGACACTTCCCAGCACAACCTCACAACGCAGTTCCCATGCATCAGCCTGTTCATCGAAGTGTTTCCAGCTAAGTTCACCAGATTCTTTGAAAGGCCTTTGAGGTTGCTCATTCAGAGGAATACTTTTACTCACTGTCTTTTTTTGTATGAATGGAGGGAAATATGAAACTAATAATTCTGTTTACTAACTGATAATTTCTAGGCTTAAAAATCTAGCATTCTTTTTGGAAAAATTATATTTATCTCCACCCACCCATCAACATACCAACCCATCCATACATCCATCCACTCATCCACCCATCCACCCATCCATCCACCCACACCTCCTTCCACTCACCCTTCTACCTACCCACCATCCTCTTCATGATGACCATCTCTGAGACAGACAACCTCCCCCTCCAAAGCTCGTTTGTCCACTGGTACTTCGGGCTCCTCTTCTTCCTCCCAAAGCCACTACTCCATCTTTCCCTGTCCTTACTTCCCCACCAAAGAAGCTTGCACTGTGTTGATTCTTTTTTGATCTCTGAGCTCCATTCCCACCCTTCCCTCAATAAACCCAAGTTAGTTGTATCTTTCTATCTTTCTACCTTTAAGATAACCCGTTGCCCCACATGATGTGTGTGTGTGTGTGTGTGTGTGTGTGTGTGTGTGTGTATAGAGTCAGCCCAGAGCTGCCTTCACTCTCCTCATTTCATGGAAACCACTGTCCTGAAGACTCAGCTGCATTCCTCTGTCAGCCCAAAGCACATATTTTACTAACTATATTCTGTACTGTAACTGCCTATTTTCTCTTCTGTCTTACTCAATAAACAAATTTACTCAGAACAAGACAATTTCCTATTTACCTCAGTCCCCAACATCCATCCCAGTCTTCAGCACACATTACACCTTTAATATCTGTTGAATGAATGAATCTTTGGCCTGGCTGTCTGACTGAATGAATCCTCCTTATGACCTCTTTCCCATTTGACTCAGTCAACCATGTCCTCCTTTCACAAAACCATTCTTCCATTAGTTACTCAGATAATAGTCTCTCAGGTTTTCATGCTAACCCCAGGTCAATGCTTTTGTGGTTTCTTATCTTTACATGATGCAACTTCCTAGAGGTCTGTCTGTTCTTTTTCACCACTGCCTGTTCTACCTGGGCAGCCATTCTCTCTCTTCCAGCTCTGCTCTGTCCTGCTTCTTGGGCCACATCCCTCTACTCACCACCCTCTCAGGACCTCAGGCACAAAAGCGAGGAAGCTTGAGCCTAGCTCCTGTGTCAGAATGCGAAGGATATCACCTGAGTTGCAGAACTAGACCCACAGGAACTTTCCTAGCTATCACCTTTCTCTTCATCTGTCCAGCTTAACCAGTTACATAGCTTAGATTAAAACTCCTATCAGAAATGCGTTCCTTACCTCTCCATATTTTTGGTCATTTTCTGGGGGCCATGGATGAAATACAACGAGTTTCATTCGCCTTCCTCCTTTGACCCCTCCCTACAGAGACACAAACAGATGAATAGTACACACACACACACACACACACACACACACACACACCTGTGTGTGATCACATACCTAAAATCAGAATTGGACATTACAAATACCCGACTGCTATTTTTCTAGCCATCTGTGAGACAGTGGTCGACACTTGCTGGCCAGGAGAGAAGAGCCTGCGATAGCCTGGAAACACAGGACAAGTTCAGTGCTAACAGCTGCCTCTCCAAACGTCCTATCTTCACCTGGGAAAGGTTTTCCTTAAATAGTATTGTAAAATAAAAGGGGGTAGCAGTCAAAAAGAAATTAAAAGACACTGTCTTTGAGGCAACACTAACCACACATTTCACAACACCAGTTCACTTCCTTTCCCATTTCATGGTACTGACTATTCCTCGAGAAAGACCTGTCATTTCAGAAAAGGAGATGTTGCCTCTTTTCTGCACCATTTTTAAAATCAATTATTTGAATACTTGGCAACGCCAGGGCTCCAGGGCTGGGAGTGTAAGAGAACAGAGACAGAGTGAGGAGTGATTGAGGAAGAGCCGCATACCGGGCTGGGCTTCCTGGCTCTCCCCGGGCTCCTGGAGGCCAGCGGGTCCTTTAGGGCAGCATCATTCCTGTCAGTGTCACTTGCTTGTGGTCCTCGTACACTTCTTTCTTTCATTTAATTCTGGAGGCTAAGATGGGTGGATGACATCACTAAGACTCAGATATGGGGAGGGCTTCCAATAACCTGAGCAAGTTTTGATCCTAAACACTGAAGTGAACAGTTCAAGGATTTTAGCAGGAAAAAGATGGGATTGGATTTAAGGGCTAGAAACAATAATGCCAATATTTACAGTACTTCTAGGCCAGGCACTGTGAGAAACGCTTCAAGTGAGTAATCTTATTTAATTTTAAATATAGTTCTATGGAGTAACCACTCTTTATTCTCCTTTTACAGCTCACTGAACAAAGGCCGAGATGCGTAGTTTGTGCTGCTTCTCACAGGTAACTGGAATAAGGCCCAGTTCACTCCCAAGGGCCCTGGATGCAGGGCCATCTTACAGGACATGGACAGGAGAAGGACTTCTGAAAGGGAAACCAGGAAGATGCCATTGCTGACAGGCTGGATGGCTTTCTAATGGAAGGGTTTACCTCCTCCCATGTCGTACTTCTCACCATGGCCCTGTGTTTATGCTGCGTGACAGGCAGGTCCAAACACATTGGGCTCCTCCTTCTCCAAGCCATGGCACATGCTGGTGCCACTCAGAAAACTTCTTCTCTTTGGTGAATGGCTCCTTGGTCCCTCAGACTGCTCCCCCAGCCTCCTCTAGCCCACTCTCTTCCTTTTCCTTCCATCCCTCAGTCTGATCCTGGGGATTAATTGGGCATCCGTGCTCTTTTAGCACTTATCCTCACACACTGTTATATTCCCTAAAAACACTCTTGAACTCTGTATTAAGTTGGCGTGGTGGTGTCCTCCTGTAATCCCAGCACTTGGAAGGCTGAGGCAGGACAATCTCTGTGAATTCAAAGCCAGCCCAGGTTACATAGTAAGTTCAAGGTCAGCCTGGACTTTATATATATGAACTAATTTGTCAAGATGAATGTCAATATCATGTATTGCAACATATAATAATAAAATATTTTTAAGATATAAAACTAATTGTGATTGGGAGATACAGAGATGGAAATGTTAATTACCAGATTTTATCAGTACATATTGTTCATGTGTTAAAGTATTACACTGTACCAAATAAAAATATACAATTACTGCATGACCATAAATTTTTGAAAAAGAGAACCATGAATGTACCACTGCAAACTTTTCTTTGAGAGCTGGGAGTATCATGTTATTTTTTCTTTTTTACTTTGAGTTCACATTTCAATCGTTGTGCAGATTTTTATTCTAGTGTGAGATATTTTTTTATTTTTGAAAAGAAAACATTGTAGTCCTGTCAAATGCAGATCCTCAGGCTGATCACTTATGGGCAAGAGGAAATCTGGGGTCTGGGAATGCATCCCTAACTATACCCACGCGTCCTCGGAAGTCTCGCCGCCTTAGCCCCCACTCTGGGCAAGCACAGTCCAGCTTGAGCAGCTGCACTTCCTGGTGTGCCCTGCGCTTCCAACCTCTTCGCCGTGAGGGCCCATAATTAGCGTCTTTCATGTCCTCAGAACAGCTCAGCCCTGGGGACAAAGCCTTGTCTCTGTCTCCGGCATCTGCATGAAGGTGTGCCAGAGCTAATTAGCAACGTGATCTGTTCTGTTGTCCCGTGTTATAGTTCCTCTTTCACACGGTGTTAACCTGAACGCTCAGGGTCAGCCCCCCCAACCAGGGGCGCAGAGGGGAATTTCCAGCGAGTGGACAGACAGTCCACTTCCTCACCTGTGAGGAGGAAAGAACTCAGGGCCTGGCGCTGCCCTTGCAGCGGCAGCTGCGGTTGCATAGACTATGATATTCGCTCCAGGGCTGCTCGGCAAGGTTGTCACACACAAAGGTTACGGCAGTCACCTGGGGTGAAGCAGGTGCAGCCACTCCCTTCTCGTGTGGGAGCAAAAGATGCTACAGAGTCAGTCAAGCTCACCAGAAGGCATGGCGTTCATTACAAAAGCGTGGCCGGCTTTAGGGCTCCGATCTTTGAGACTTTCTGAACTGCACCTTTTATTTATTAAATTCAGCTTTTCTGGGGGAGAAAGAGCCTGATGACTCTCAGCTGTGGCTACAGTTCTTCCTGAGGTAGTGTTGGAATACATCAAACAGGGTTTTGGAGTCTGAAAGGCTGAAGTCTGACTTCAAGATCTGTCACCAGCTGTGACCACTTGGGTGGGGACTTAATCTGAGGCTTTGGTTTCCTCTTCTATGGAATTAATAATGACATGAGCTTCCATGCATTGAATAAAAATGTCAGGGTGATTTAAGTGTAGAGCTCCCGAGGTCTGTAAGGGAGAGGAGAAGTTACTGTCACCGCGGGTGAAGGAGCACCTGCGCCCAGCCCAAAGCCTTCATCTTGGCTCTGAATTCCTCGTTATTTAATTCTCTCCAGGCAAAGCACTAGAGCGACTCTCGCTGACTAAGAAGAGTGGATGGGAGGGACCCGTGGCCTGGCTTACAGTAGGGAACGAGCACTGTGCCCGCTTGGGGACAGGGAAACGCGAGCTCCTGCGTCTGCAGGCGCGGGAGCCCTGCCCGCCGCGTTGCCGGAGACCCCCTATCCACGCTCAGGGCAACCAAAGGTCCTGGAAGAAAGTCCAGCTCGCAGCAGAGGCCCTCAGCCAGCGCACCAAGCGCCGACTGCCGAGGGGAGCAGCGGCGGTTTCACATCCCGGATCCTGGGACTCTCCAGAGGCCGCATCCTCGTCAGTGTCTGCCGAAGCAGGCGCACATTAAGTCGCACTTATTTATAGGCTCCAGGGTCACATCCGCTCTCCCTGCTGCCCGTGACATGACACCAAGCCAAGGGATGCGTGAAGAAGAGAAAAATGCAGAGGGAGAATCGAGTCCTAAAGCTAGCAGAAAAAGTCCCTTCCTCCCTCCCTGCTGTCCTCGCCCCTCCTTTCTTCCTTCCTGTCACCACAAATATCTGGTGTGAACTAAGTGGCAGACACTGCGGAGACACTGTGATGTGAACAGAATGTTCCTTGCGCTGAGGGTGGGGCCTGCCACGCAGAGGCGACTGGCAAGGACGAATAACTCCTCCACATATGAAGAGAGGGGAGAGGACCCCTGAAGGTGGGTGGGTGTGAGGCCACGGTGAAACTGAGGCAGTACGGACAACAGGGATCCGATTCTGGAAAGCTTGGAAAACATCATAACTGTTCCTGGAGGAACAGTTGGAGCTGCCCCATCTCTTCCCCACCTGCCTTAAGCAGAGTGAATGTCCAGGAAGTATTCCTTGTGATCCCAGCCTAGGGTTGTTTACAGACAGACAGACGCTGTGAGCTGGAACAGTGCCCAGTGGTCCCTCACCCTGAAGTCTCTTTTTAACTGCTGTCCAGTGCCTCAAGTTCCCAGGTTGGTCAGAACGGTCGTTTCAGGTAAGGAATTTGAGTCTGGAAGGAAAGCCCCCCTCGGAAGCTGAGAGGTCGCATCTGCGGACAGTCTGCAGTCAGCAGGAGCTCACCCATGTGTCACACGGGCTGGCTTCCTGGTAGGTGCCACTTGGACCAAGGGGTAAGAGTCTCCCAGTGGGTGCAATTCTTTGGAAAGGAAGGGTAAAGAAATACCGAGACATAAAACTCTGAGGACTTCATAGGAAGAGCTAGACCACAAAAAGAAAAGCAGAAGTGCCGAGGAAGAAGTGGCAGGGAGCTGGAGGGAGGCAGACTCTTCCTGCTTATGATTCAGGGAGGACAGTGTCTTCGCTTCCGTGAGATCATTGGATGGCGGGGATGCGATGCTCAGCAGTGCATTTGTGAGAAGCTCTAGCTAAGTGAGATTTGGGGAAATAAAGCCTGGGTGGAGGAGCTGGATCGCTGAGGTCACGGCCTGGTGGGGTCTCTGGCCCTCCCCTCCTCCTCCTCCTCTCTTTATTACTCTCTCTGCTTTCTGTTCCTGTTCCATCGCTCCTTTCTCCTCCTCCATAGCCCTCTGCTGTGCCATTCTGCCTTGGAACCAGCTGACTATGGGCTTGTTGTGGTTTGGGGTTTTATAAGGGGAGCAGTACAATATAGGGCACATATTATATGATTATTTGTAATATTCAACCAAATAATCATATGTAAAAACAGAGAGCAGGAAATCTGTCCCTAGCCGAAAGATCAAAGAATCCAGCTGAAGGCCTGGATCCCACAATAATGTCCTGTATGAGTCCAGCTGAAGACCTAGAGCCCATAACAATGCTCCCACAAGTCCAGCTGGAGGCCTAGAGCTCATGACAAGGTCTCAGGCACACCTGTTTCACAGATCTGCACTGGGAAGGCCCAACACCCAGTGGTAGAAGCTAGAATGTCTGTACCAGTGGGAGGAAGAATCTGTACTAGTGGGCTGAGGGATCCGTACTGGAGCCAGGAAGCGGTGCTCAAAGAAAGAACTGGAGCTCCCCTAAAAGGTACCATAGCCACCCTTAGCAACAGTGAGGTTCCGAGCTCCTCCAGTGATGAGGACAGCTGAGTTCTCATCAGGAAAGCCAATGGGACAACTTCTCCAGGACACTGAGCTGTGCACCATCTTTCTCTCTGGAGCCAGGAGGCAATGCTCAAGGTGAGCACCAGAGATCTCCCAAAGTGAACTGAAGCCATTCTCAGTGACAGTAAGGTCATGAGCTCCTGCCCTTAGAACAGCCAAGATCACCAGGAGAGCCAGCATGACAAGGTCCCCCAACAGAACAGCCCCGGTGAACCAATAGCTTCCAACAGTTCCAACAGCTTCCCTGAACAGCTTCCTTAACAGCCTCTCAGCAGCTTCTCCAGTTCTGCCTTTATACTGGGGGCAACAACCCCCAGGTGGGCCTCCCACACCCAGCCCCCTGCTAGCTCAATTCAACTGAGCATTACAAGTTTAACACAGGTTGGCAATCCACCCTGAAGCTAAACTTCAACAAACTGTGAACAAAATAAACCTTTCTTACATTAATTTGTGAGTGCTGAGTATTTTCTCCTAGCAATGAGATGGCAACTTAGATGCCTCACCCCCCCCCCCATTTTTCCAGAAAAATATAGTTGAGTTATAGCCCAGGGAAATTCATGTATGGTGCTAATTCAATAGATGATTCTTTGCAAAAGGTTTAATTCTCTTCAGCTTTGAGGCAGTGTGGTGCATTCTATGGACTTAGAGTTTCCTGTAAGGTTTTCGAGAAAATGCTTGCCTGAGGTAATTTCTGTCTATAGACTCATCCGCACGGTCTAGAGGTGGTGCTGGAAGGCACGAAGAGCTCGCCAGGAAGCTGCCTACTGACCAGATACTGTGGAGATGAAACCTTCTTGGATAATGGCTATCATTTCTTAGCGGAGATGCAAATCCTTTCAAACACAAGGTACTATTTGACTTATTGTAAGAACACAACTTAGATCTGACTTCTGGGGAACCAAGACTGGCCTAGGAACAGAGAGAGCACATGCATTTGGAACATGTGGAAAAGTATGAAGGTGACCCTTCCATCCCTCAAAATCGCTCTCCCAGCTGGGGGCTATGAGGTCACGAGTGCAGAGTCATCCCTTTTGCTTTAAGCTGTGCTTTGCAAGACTGATCTCCAGGTGCAGGGGCCTTCAGCAGCGGCAGGAACAAGGGATGCAGGATGCTGTGACAGGAAACCCCCCAGACGTGACAGTGTGCTGCCCGGCTTCATCCGCAGAGTCATTTCCTGATTGTCACTTGGGAACATTCAGCCGTCTGAACCCAAAAGTCTCCACTGGCAAATGGTGTTCATAATAAGGCACACTTGCTAAACATGTAGCGAAGACCAAAATGTTGCATGAGGAAAATATGTGTTGGGGCTTGGCATACAGTAAGTGCGCATGCTTAGGAAAGAGTAGCAGTGCCAGGTGATGACGTCAGTGACAGAACTTTGCTACTACGCTAAGCCATTATTAAATCCATTAGCCATTATCACTAGCTTGTATATTTCTATTGTTGGGAAGTGCCTGTTCATATGCTTTGATCATTTTCCTATCAAGCTATTCCTAATCTTAATTCTTAGCAGCTCTTTAGGAATTCTTTATCTTTTCAAGAGAAGAATATTTATCATTGATAGGATTGGTTATTTTTTGCAATTTGTCATTTACTTAGTTTAGAGTATATTTGCCATGCATATGGATTTGTTTTTAATATAAGTCATTTTGCTACTTATAGTTTCTGAAGTTTTAGTCAGATAACACCCTTCGGGGGCCGGGGAGATAGCTCTGTGGCACAAGTGCCTGCCTGGTAAGTGCAAGGCTATGAGTTCGAACCCTGGTCCTACCAAAAAAAAAAAAAAAGTATTTGTGAACAGATAACACCCTTCTCCACTCCAAAGTTGTGAAAATATTCACCTACATTTTCTTCTACAACTCAAATTTCTCATGTGCTTTTCTTTCAAATATTTCATCTAATTGAAAGTTAATCCTCAAATACTCCACGCATTATAAATCCAACTTTATCTTCAAATGGGCGATTCTCCCTTTAATTTATGTATTTGTCTCTATAGCTGTTGGATGCCATCTTCAGCACATGTGAAATTTCTGATATATTTGTGCCTGTTCTTATTCTCTTCTGAGCTTTCTACTCATGTACCAACATCAGATAGTTTTATTATTAAGACTTTGCGACTCATTTTAATATCACACATATTGAATTTTGCCATATTTTTTCAGTTTTTCTAGGTGCTTACATACATACATATTGTTTCACATGAGCTTAACTTATTACTGGGATAGTAACCCATTTAAACATTAACTTACAATTCATTGCTCAACACATGAGTAAGCTATATGGTGGAGTTATTATTATTATAATAATTACTATTAATTCAGCCTTAAAGAGGAAAGAATTATGATACATGCTTTAACACCTATAAACATTGAACTCATTATACAAAGTGAAATAAGTCACAAAAAGATAAATATAGCACTCTGTGATTGAACTTAAATAACCAGAATAGTCTAAATGCAAAGTAGAATGGTAGTTGGCATTTAAGGTGGGCAGCTGTGTAACAGATGCAGTTTCAGTTTTAAGATGAAAGAGTTCTGGAGAAAGATGGTGGTGAAGGCTGTACAACACTGTGGATACAGCTCTACTGACGTCTTCTTCTGCAACACTTTGAGGTTTTCCTCCTCTACCTACCTCCCTCTTCCCCTTCCTCTTCCCCTCCCTCTTATCCCCTCCTGTCCCCTCCTTTCCCCTCCTTTCCCCTTCCTGTCTCCCTCCCCTAGCCCTTATCCTTCCTTCCCATTCCCTCTCCTCTCCTTCCTGCTGAGGAGGCAGCACAGGGCCCAGGCCAGGGTGGCAAGCCCAGGGCACGTGCACTGCAGGCAGCGCGGAATCCCCTGTGAAGGTGCAGTCGGTTTGCCCCAGCAGCTGGGCTTCAGGTAACAGCACACAAGTGCCATGCGCATGCTCAGAAAGGAGTAACAGCTCCAGGTGAAGAAGAAAAATTTAATCTTCTGGGGAAAGATCCTGGAATATCACAGCCTGGAGCCAGCCGGGATGGAAATAGGAGGAAGGGTCAAAAAAGAAGCCCGCTACCCAGAGGGACACTTTAGGGAAGGAAGAAACGCGCTACACCGGAATGCTGGTCTTTGTTGCAGTGAGATGTAGACCATGTTAACCTTCTCTGACTCTGCTGGAAAACAGCTGTTACTGGTTGAGGAATTTTCTAACAGATCTCTGTACCTGTTTCAAAAGGGAGAGCAACAACCCACAAGCATTTTTTTTTTTTTTCCCTTCCGGAATCAGGTACCTTTTCCCAACAGGTCCCGCCTGCTGATTACCAAGAGTCCCAGTGATTCCCGTTTGGGACATAAATTTTGTGATGCGATGTTCTATGATACAGTTTCTCGTTCACAGCAAGCAACTCTAATAAATGTGATTCTTACTACATTTTGAATACGGAAAAGAGCATCGACCAGTTTATTTACACTTTCTGTGGCTTCCTGCCAAGCTCCGCATGTTGCTGGGGTTTTCTCCCTGAGTAAATTTGAAGCTTTAATGTCACTGCTTTATTTTCTTCCTGGAACCTACCTATTTCTAACATTACCTTTGTTATTCTTGTTCGCTTGATTCTTAGCTGCAGCTGCTCTCACTCAGAATCTCTTGTTTTAGACAGGTGTGCCTCTTGTGTACTTTGCGACCTGCTTAATCTTGATGTTCACAACTGTGGTACATGACGGGCCTGTAGCAGGCATTTGTTGCCAGGTGTGGTGGCAGCCACCTGGAATCCCAGCACCTGAGAGGCAGGAGGACCGCTGCAAGCTTAAGGCCAGCCTGGGCTACCTAGTGAGTTCAAGGCCAGCCTGGGCTATGTAGCAAGAGCCTGTCTCAAAAAAACCAAAATGAA
>PVKN010040384.1:0-10716 GCA_004027915.1 Capromys pilorides
GACCCCATGAGCCACAACATGGACATTTATTGATGCCTTGGCAAGGTTAGTAACACATGAGGCCTAGGGACTAATAGCCAACATTAACCAGTCAGGACGCCTGCCTCAGGACCCAGGTAGCTTGTTTGCTTAGGCACTGAGGCCACCTAGCACATCCCACACACATCTGACCAGTTTAGGGGAGACATGTGAAGAAGCGCTAGTCTGGAGGGTTAACAGGTGCAAAAGGGCCCACCGGGGTCTCTAAGTTCTTGGGAGAGAACAAGATCATCCTAGGAAGAATGCAAATAAGGAAGAAGGCCACAGGGGACACAGGGCAACAGCAAGGATGAGGTATAGGACCTCACAAGAGAGGAGGAGCCATGCTCAGAGAAGAGGAAAGAAGGGAAAGCCCCACAGCGGAGGAGGGCAGGGTGACAGGAAGGGCAGCAGGAGCAAGAGCTGTGGAAAGATCAAGGGTGATGCAGCAGATTACAGGCCAATCGATCTGGAAGTCACAGGGGTTAAGGTGAGCAATAGATGGCGAGTGTGCACATCTTTGAAAAAAGCAGAAAGGAGAGAGAGAAACGGACATATGCTAGGGTAGGAAGCTTGGTCAATTACTTGCTTAGACATTTGTTACATAGGATAATTAAATGTTGACAGGGCTGAAGCAACAGAGAGGCAGAGACCACAGAGAGGGGCAGGAGGAGAGCAACGCCAGGCTGGGCCAGGCCAGGCCCAGGGTTGGTGAGCAGATGCAGGCGCTGGAGGCTGCAAGGTTGAGTAATGGTTTATCTTCTCCATTTTTAGTCCGCTATCTGCCAAGCACCAGAGGGAGCATTCCCACCATCAGTGGAAAAGCTCGACTTTGTATTTCAGAATAAAGTTCATGTTCCTGGCTAAGGCAAGCCTAAAGCTCAAAGGCTTTAGGATTTGTTATGGTTTGTGTCTAGGTGTCTCCCCAAAGCCTCATGCAGTCATGGGGCGGCTTCTGGAGTTTGTGACTGGTTATTGGGGGTGTGGGTGCTACACCTCCTCGGGAGCAGGTGATGTGCATTTCAATGTAAGGCAGGAAGAGCAGTTAGCTGCTTGAGCTGCTGCTAGCTCTCTCCCAGAGCTCTTGCTCTTATCAGCTGCCATGAAAGGTTGCCCTCTGCCATGTGACTCTCTGCCTTGGAGCCAGCTGAATATGGACTGAAACCTCCAGTAACTAGACCTTTCCTTCCCTCATTTTCAGTGTTGGGTGTTGTCCCAGCAATGAGAGAAGAGTAAAACAGGGTTATAAGAGCTGGATTTGAAGACACATGTCAAGCCCCTGGTTTCAGCGCAGGTCTAGAAACTTAGTCCTGGTGTGAAGGAGGCGGAGCATCTTTTTTTTTTTTTTTTAATTGCTGTCTCAGGCTGGTGGGTCTGGGGATCAAACTGCTATCCCCTGGGCATGGCTGGGAGTGCCTGAGCAGGTGCTTAAACCACTAAGCTAACCTGAAAGCCATAAATGAGGGTTTTTTTTTTGTATTTTAGGAAAGGGTCTATAGGGTGTTCAAGGTCTCACTACTAGATTGGACTCATAGTGATCCGCCTGTTCATAGCCTCCCATGAGCTCAGACCATGATATTGAAGTAAGTTTTCCCATTGCTAAGGAAGAAGAAAAAACTCCTTTAGCAGCTAAGGAAAAACTTTGGAGAGGATTTAGAGAGGAGCGCCAGAGCGGAGCGTTCCCTGTGCCTCACTCAAGGTCAAAGCCAATGAGGACAGGGACAGGGCAGAAATGCCCACACAGGCTTAGGGAACTGCAGCAGGTCGTGGTGCCTGGGGCTCCCGACAGAAGCCAGAGCAGGTCACTGTGGCAGGGAGGCCATCTTATATGTGATCGTGAGACATGCCACGGGGTGGAGCAACAGGCCTCTTGGACACTGCTGGCTGCCAGCAGAGGAGAGGGTGTTCTAAAGGGTACTGAGCGAGAGGTCCAGGGCGATGCATCAGACAGACACGTGGTGACTGGTGCTCATGGTCACCACAGCTTCCGCGGCAAGCAGAGAGCCCGGCTTAGCCAGCACACAGGCACCTCGGGGAGGGGTGACAGCTGTGAGGAGCTGGACAAGGGCAGGGTGAGCCTCAGGCCAGCAGAACTGAGGACCAAGGTGCAGGCAGGGCTACGGGGCGCAGCTGGAGGCCCATAGGAGAGCGGGGACCGCAGACTCCAGGTGGAAAGCTCAGGGGCCCACGACCACAGCCTGGTGGGAAAGAGGAGCTTAGCAACAGGCAGCCAAGCACACAGGACCACACTTGGGCAGAGCATCTCCAGACGTGGGGACACACGCGGCACCGGGAATCCGACTGAAGTAGGAGAATTCGATTCAAAATGAGCTCTATTTAGAACTGTGACCAAGTGCTCATGAAATGCAAAAGAGGGGGCATCTGGAGGAAGGGGAAGTTGGGAGACATTCTAGTTCAGCTACAGAGTGATACATCATGGCAGCTAAGAACATGGGCTTCAGGGACAGAGAGCCTGGGCTGCACTGTCGGTTTGCCAGTGTCAAGAACCCTGCCTCCTAGCTGTGTGGTCAGGGGGGCAGACCCTAGTCCTCACCAAGCCTTACCTTCCCCATCTCTTCAAAGGGGCTAAGAAGGACTGCTGTGTAGTACAGTTTTAAAGACTGAGTAAGATAATAAAGCGCAGCCAGAGATGATGGTGCACACCATTAATCTTCTTATTCAGGAGGCTGCAGCAAGAGACTCACTACAAGTCTGGGGCCAGCCAGGGCTGCAGACCGAGTGCAAGCCCAGCCTGAACTATGTGTTGAGACCCTGTCCTAAAAAGACAGGCAGACAGGCAGGCAGGCAGGCAGGCAGGCAGGCAGGCAGGCAGACAGACAGACAGACAGACAGACAGACAGACAGACAGACAGACAGAAAGCAATGCTTTCTACTTAGGTGATGCTTGTAAACAGTTGAGTGAGGGCGGGGGCTAACAAGTCAGGCCCGGCCCTCGACGTAGCTCAACAAGTGAGGCGCGGGCATTTGTATCTCAATAAATGAGAAACACCAGGGCTAAGAAGCACGAAGTCAAGGAATTGCAATGACAGATGGACTAAAAGTATTTCTTGCACTATTTTAAGTTGAGAGGAAAATGTTCTTTGGTGAGGAAGCTCCCTTTGGATATTTGTTTCTACCTGCTCTCCTGCCTCTGTAGGGTATCCCACAGAGGGCACAAGGCTGTCACTTGTCCTAGTGAGCCACCTCTGTAGGGTGTCCCCCAAAGATCACATGGGCATCACACACTCTGATGAGCTGTAAATGACTTTTCTTGTTTGTGTGTCTACGGCGGTCAGTGTTTCTCTCCACTCCTCTCCTCTGGCTCTGGGACGTGCAGATCCCAGCGTGCTGCTCTCAGCGGGTGTGCTGGGAGTGCTCCTTGCTGGCCCTTCGCACAGAGCCTCTCTCCCATAGACTGCTGGACATCCTGGTGACAGCTAAGTATGTGCTGCAGAGCTGTGTTAAAAATCAGGCATGCCAGGCAGGCTTGGATTTCATCCTGCTGAATCACCTTCAGTGTGGGTCCTTAGGAGGAGGAGGGCAGCAATCCCAAACACAGATTAATTGGCTTTCAGGCAGAATTACAGAGCAAAAGTCTGGCTGGGAAATGTCCTTATGACATAACCGCATTGAAGAGGACCTATTGCTTGAATGCTTCAAAAATATAGAAATC
The DNA here is from genome assembly GCA_004027915.1 of Capromys pilorides. Classification (NCBI taxonomy): domain Eukaryota; kingdom Metazoa; phylum Chordata; class Mammalia; order Rodentia; family Capromyidae; genus Capromys; species Capromys pilorides. The sequence goes on from PVKN010040384.1 coordinate 3,692, forward strand.
AGAAATAATACAGTTGCCTTTAAAAAATCTTTGTGCGGTGTTAAAACTCAACTTTAACAGCTGGCTTGAACTGCATGACAGCAACCCTTCATATCTCCGTCTGTATCTACAGAGAGGATAAGACTTCTACTCAAGTGACAAGCAAGTATTCAGAACTAATTTGAGTCCCCAGGCAGATTTAGAAAATCAGTTTGCTTCTATGCAGGGTTGAGCTGAATCTATCTGCATTTTGGCCCAATTTGGAAGATAATCTATTCCAAATATAAATAAATTATGAAAACTGCACACCAGAGTGGGGAGAGCCTGACTAGGCAAAATTGCCACAGAGAATTTTTACTACATGACAAGATCAAAGCGAGGCTTGGAGGGAACAGAGTCCCTTAGGCTCCTCCATGCTCAGGTATGTAGTTTGACAGCTTAGGCAGGAGAGGTGCGCACGCAAGGACCCACCCCCTCCCACGAGGACACACGGTCCAGCCATGCGGCTCACAGCAAGGAGGGTCTGTCTGTTTGTCTTCTAAGGGAAAGGACATTTTATTTTATTACATTTATTTTTATTTTTTTTTACAATAGTTAATACATTGCATAATGTTGTCTTCATCATAGTTGTTCAGAGGACAAGATGCAGGCATGATTTCTTGTCTAAACCTCATTAGTACAGATCTTTCTTTTCATTGCACACAGAGAAAGTAGCTGTATATTTAGTCCAATAGTTCATAACAGTAGTGGATTATCAGCTCATCTGGCATTATTGGGGCTGTTAACTTGAGTCTTTTATAACTCAGCATATTAATATAGCTTTCCTTTTTATACCTTATGGTTAGACTTTTCTGCTGGATGATTAAGACCAAAATAAAGCAAGACCTATGTTACAAAGAATATGCAAGTTTTGTATCTGACAAGGTCATTCAGGTCCCCTCAGGGTTTACCCTGGATCCATGTGCTGTGATTTGCAACACTTATATCAGTGTCAGTCATCTGGATGAATCATGGCCAATGCTTGACCATTTTGCTCTCTGTGGAAGCCTAAGAGAATGTTTTCTCTCTAAGTGACTCTCCTTAGGCACACTGTACATCATCGATCACTAGCCTCTGCAGCCCCATAATCTCCTTGAACAGAAAATTTGGGACTCCACTGAGTTATATGCTGTTACAGTACAGGTTCTTTTATGTCCTATGTTCTCACTGACCTTGAAGGGCTGCAGCCAAAATATTGGCTATATATGTATCCCTTCTTTTTCTCTAATTGTTTGGGCTGCCAGCTTAAGCTGTTAACCATTCAGAAGAGAAGCTCAATGATATTATTCCCTATAACTTAGGCACTTGAGTTTAACATCATTATCTTTCTGAATATCAAACAGATATTGTCCATCAATTGCTGATATTCTAAACTTTAAAATCCCTAGAGAATATAAGAAAGGAACAAATACACATTGTTACACAGATATTTTTTAACTTAACCATTTACAAAATTGTAGCCTCACACTTCCATGGCCTTCTTTCCTTGTCTCATATTCTACTAGCTTTTTTTTTCTTTCTTTCTTTTTATTTTTAAGCAAACACTTACATGAGAGTGAGTGTAGCAATAAGCAATATTACCTTAGAAGCAGTGCATCATTAGAAGACCAGGATGATCAGTATTTCAAGCATGGTTTTAGTATTACACATTGCTGTCCTCAGTGCATTTGTTTGGTTCACAGATAACAGCATATATAGTTAGTTGGGGTGTAAATTCTACCAATTACCTGCTGATTTCAAAAAACCTGTTGGAGAATTTTAGGACAATTGTCTTAACCATCTTTTGTGTATAAGTGCATGGTTTTGTCTCTACTATGTTTCCTAATTTTTCTCCTAGCTCTCTCTTCATTGTTTAATCCTTAAATTCTCACTTTCCATTTAATTATATTATGCCTTTCCATTTTTATTTCTTCTTTTGAGTTCTTATATTAGGGAGACTATATGATATTTATACATGTAGGTCTGGTTTATTTCACTTATGAGTATTTCTTCAAGATATGTCCACTTATACAGGAAGGCTTTGAGTTTGGCATTCTTTATAGCATAGTAACATTCCATTGTATAAAAACACCACATCTTCTTCAACCATTCTCCAGGTGATGGGCATTTTCATTGTTTCCAAGATTCGGTTATCACAAATTGGGTTGCTATGAACATAGGTGCACAGATACCACTATGGTATGATATTTTCAGTTCTTCTGGGAAAATATCCAGTAGGGGGATAGCTGGATTGAATGGTATTTCCAGTCCCAGTTTTTTAGAGTCTCCACACTGATTTCCATCATGGTTGCACCAGTCTGCTTCCCACCAGCAGTGGAGATGTGCTCCGGGAAAGGACATTTTAGAGGGACCATGAAAAGCTCTGGCTGAATTTGTTTTATGGAGTTAAACAATAAAACCATCAGCAAGCCTGGGTGGTGGCAGACATGGGGGTGATCAGTTAAACAAATCATATCACGTGGATGCAAAGATCAGTTAAAGGGACTGTGTAGGTAGCTGAGATTTATGAGTTCATTTGGTCTAACCACATAGAGATAGAAATGGCTTTTCCAAAGTCATTAACTACGTAACGTAACCACCAAAAACTAAACAAAATGAAACAACACCGACAGCACAGAAATGAGCGAGAGGGAGACGATGGTTTCATTCTTCTGTGCTGCGTTCAAAGCATCATTCAGTAGGGAGCAGTGGCCACAGGGTGGACAGCTCAAGGGTGAGGAAGGCGGGTGGACAGCAGCCGAAGCTCTGCCCCCATAGGGCAAGCACCAGGACTGCAGTGGGTGTGAGAGGGGCTCAAGGAGATGACACTGTGTTTTAAAGCCATTTGTAAAGGTTTGCAATTTTAAAATTGTTTGTACAAAATTCCAAGGTAAGCATTGGGTACAAGTGGCGGAAATCCACTCAGGTGTGGTGCGGCCCCTCAGCAGCAGCTAAAAGTGGGTGCTCCAGGGACAGCAGGACAGTGCAGAGCCTCGGGCACTGGGAGGACTGCGCTGGGACGCAGAGGACTGTGGGACTGAGGGGCAGCAAGCTTCTGTGAAGAGCTCAGCTGTAAGCAGAGCATCCGAGGGCCCTGCCTGGCCACTTTCCATCACCTCCGACACCCGCCTTCTCCAAGCACTAGCCTCATCATCGGCAAGTGGAGATAAGGACATTTGTGCACCCAGAGAGGCTGCGCTTGAAGGACGGTGCTTAATAAATGACACCTGTTCTCCTGAGCGTTAGGGTTTTAGTAGTCTGACAGTTAAATGTAAACTTTCTAAACTTTAGCTGCAATATTTACGTTTCTAGTCACAAACTTGCAGACAGCTTGTTACCCTAGTTCAAACCCTGAGATCTGGTTTGGAAGAAAGCAGCAGTAAGAAAGCAGTGAACCATGCACAGGGAAAGAGTAAAGACCCGGGATCCGGGCTCACAGCTAGCAACAAATCCCAGGGGCTACCGATCAAGCCACGACTTGACGGGAATATCCCTAGGGTTTTACTCTTGTTTCGTTCCTTTTTATATTTGGCTCTCTATAGGAATGAAATACTGTTGAATAAATAGAAGTTTTCCTGAAAGTTAATGCTTATGATGACTTTAGGAAAAGGAGACAAGGTAGGACACGGTCAGGAAGGAGAATGTGCTGACGGTCATCCACAGTGGACCCTGGACATATTGTCAGCAACACCACGTAAAGACATGACCCCCTGCCTCCGAACACCTAAGAGTCCTCTCTAGAATTCACTTCTTCTGAGGTTTCCCCACTCAATCTCCTAGTATAATAAATACAGAAAGACAACTTCCCTGGAAAAGGATGTCGAGGCAAGTCTGGTGGAGGACATACTAGTCCTAGCTGGGCAACAAAGGTAGTTTTGTCATGGACAAGTTACTTTGTGGATGTCTTCCATCATATGATAAAGGAGAAACCCTAGCACTGGTTGATCCCCAAGGATACGAGGAGGTCATCCTGTGCTAACAGCGCAGTTCTCTCTAAAGCAGAGCATCTTTTGCAGGAACTTAGCATTAACCCTTAGGTACCTGGTCCCTGAGCTGCAATTCACATGAAGCCACCCCCAGGCACAGGCTTAGAACTCGAGAGGAACCCCTGAAGTCAAGTAGACCTGCCACATGACTTGACAGTTGAAGAAACAGAGACTACAAATGAGAAAGAAATTCTACCAGGGGAGGCAGGGCCTTGGGATCAGACTGGAGCTAGAGCCCAGCCTCGGGAGTTTCTGATCCTTTCCACCTGCGTGCACAGAGACGCACACATACTCTATGCCACGGAGCATTATTTTAAAGCATTTGTGCTTTTACTTAAATTCTGTAAAACCCACTCATTTAATTTCACAGTGCAGGGGCTAGGGAGATAGCTCAGTAGAATAAGTGCTTGCTTGGTAAGCGCAAGAGCCTGAGTTCAACCCCAGTTTCAAAAAAAAAAAAAAAAAATTTACAGTGCAGCACCAGCCTCACCCCCCAGGCACCCTGAGCCCTCAGCTGAGCCTGGACCTGGGGGGCACATGCCTGTAATCCCAGCACTGGGGAGGCTGAAAATAGGGGGATCCCTAGGAGTCTGAGCTGCACAATGAGACCCTGTCCCAAATACATTCAAAAGAAAAAAGCCACAGTGCAATGGCTTTAATACATTTGCACAGGTTCGAGCCACCCTCAGAGGGCAGATTCAGAGCCACTTCACCACCTCATGAAGTCTCTTAGACCTGGCCACGGGCAGTGGCTCTGTGCTCCCAGCACAGCATGCATCAGCCCAACTTCGTCTTCACAGACTCACTTTCCGGGGCATTTCTTATAAGTAAAATTTTACAACATATGGTCTTTCTCCCCAGTTTTAGAGGAGAAAGCTGTCAATCCTTCACCAATGCATATTGTGCTATCAGCAGATTTTTCACACAGTCGTTTTATTGAATGGATTGTCTAATCGTGAATGAGTATCAGGTTTTCAAATGCTTTTATTGTGTATCTATTGATATGACCATGCATTTTTGTCCTTAAATTCATATTACTAAACGTACAGTACCTTATTGATTTTTTAGATAAGAAACCAACCTTCTATGAGTAGGAGAAATCCTCCTTTGGCACAGTGTATATTTTTATATGTTGCCTACTTTTACGCTAATATTTCATTAAGGATGTTTACATCCAGGCTAATGAGGACTGGCCTGTGGTTTTCTCAGCATATCTTTGTCTGACTTTAGTTTTTGAGTAATAACAGCCTTGTGGAAGTCAGGAAATATTTTCTTCTATATGTCTTGCCAGAGCTCTAAAAAAAAATTGAAATTAATTGGTGTTGATTCACCTGGGCCCAGTATTTTCTATGAGGAAAATTTTCCACTACTAATCAAATTCTTTAATTATTACAGGCCTATTCAAATTTTGTGTTTCCTTCCTCAGACAGCTTCGCTAATTTTTAACATTCTGAGAATCTTCTTATTTCATTTAAGTTGTCTAGCTTTTTACCATAAACTTGTTCATAGTATGCATGAACTTTTACCTCTTTTAATTCTGTAATATTGGTAGAAATATCTCCACTTTTGTTCTTACTTTCTGCTTGCTTTGGGTTGAGTTCACTTTTGTTTTTTCTAATTTCTGTATTCTGTTTTACTATTTTTATTTTTTTAATGTATCTGGTTGTTACAGGGTCTCACTACACTGCTCAACTCCTACTGATCCTCCTGCTTTCAGCCTCCCCAGCACTGGGATTGCAGGTGTGCGCCATGACTCCCGGACTCTGGCTGGCTCAGCCCGCCCTGGAGGTGGGGCTGACATGGCATGTGGTGCCAGGGATGGAACCGTGGTGCCTGCACTTGCCTAAGCAGGCACTTAGTCTGCTGAGCTATCTCTTAATTGCTTAAGGTTGATACCTACATGATTAATTTTGGTTATACAATGTGAACTTAAGACAAAGTATATTTGGGATAATTTGGGATAATGTTTTAAAAATCTAGTATTTGAGCTAGAATGAATATATATATGTGTATATATATATATATATATATACATATATATATTTATTACATAGTGTACAGGGTCTCACTGCACAGATCAGACTTATAGTGATCCTGTTTTTCAGCCTCCCAAGTGTTGGGATTACAAAATAACTATATATTAGCAACCAGAATATGACAAAATAAAAATTTTGTCAGCATTCAGTTTTGCCTTCCCTAAGCAAAGTACTGCAAATACAATCGAAACCTAGGGTGGAGCCTGAGTGCAGGAATCCCACCAAAGGACGCAGAGCTATGAGCTCCCCTCAGGTGCCTCCTCACTCACACGGCCTCACCCCATTGCTCTTGCTGTCACTGAAGCAGCTCCAGAACTCCTCTTTCTGGAGTGCCTTTTCATGGCACCCCTGCTTACCTGGATGAATTCAAGTGTTCATGGCGATCCCCATCAAGCAAAAACATCACCCACCCATTCACTGTATGCAGGACAGTGTGGCTACTGGGTCTTCCTCAACGTCAGAATGGAGCTAAACATTTTGCATTAATTCAGAGCATCAAGCTAGCCATGACAGCGTAACTACAGATACTGTGAAAGAAGGCTTCCAGAGCTGCCTCAGAGAATGGCAGTGTGCTTAAGGTTGCAGAAAGCATTTTGAGGGGGACTGATGACATAATCTTTTACCATACTATATTTGTGACAATATACGATGAATAAACATTCATTGTATGTTTTGGTCATGTCTCCTAAGAGAAACTAGGTTTCCTAAGGGATACTTACTTATAATGTCCATCTATATTCTAATTTATAATTCCTCTTTTTGTTCACTTACACTGATAGATTTGTTAATCCAATTGAACAATTGTTGCTGACAGCATAACAGGATATTAGTTTTGTTGTACATATGAACAGCACATGTGAGTGATGAATATATCATAGTTGCTGAGCCAGGGATGTAATTCAGTGGGAGAACTCTTACCAATCATGCAAGATTTCCTTCTCTGACTCCACAAAAATTAAAAGAAAAAAGAAGATATAGAAGGAGAAAGAAAGAATGGAGAGGAGAG
>PVKN010040385.1:0-10725 GCA_004027915.1 Capromys pilorides
ATTAATACAGAATGAACATACAGATGGACAAATGTGCAAAACATTTTTCTGATTGATATATTTTATTGGCTTGAGTTTTCTTTTTTCTAGACTTCTTTTCTTCTTTTTCCTTTATTTTTTATTTTATTTTATGCTTTAAATTTTTTGTTTCGTAGTCAGTTTTTTTATTTTTAGTACCAGGAATCAAACTCAGGACCCATAGGCAGGTGTTGTGCCATGGAGTTATATCCTCAGGCTACAGTCAGATATTTTAAGAGTCACTATAAATGTTGTCTACATTGATTTTTTTCCTTAGAAAAGCAGGAGAAATTAGGCAAAGCAGGAGAAATGAAAGTAAAAGGGCAAGATAGAAAATAGATGAACTGTCCCCACTCACCAAACAGTTGAATAGCAAGGTGACCTGCGGTGATCCCATGATAGCAAAGGAGATAGGAGAAGAAGCATGGAAGGAAGCTCTGCCCCAGTCACTTAGCAGCTTGATGGTTAAAAGGCCTCTGGTACAAAAAGACCTACCATTCCTCACCAGAGACCTGCCAAGGAATTCTCTGGCCCTCTATGTTACCTTATGAGGATGAATAAGGAGTTGGAGGTTCTTGTTCCTCCTCAGACTTGGGGAGGTTGTTCCACCATGCTGATTTCTAACTGCAGGTCTTGCCTTGCAGATTCATATCTCATGGTGCCACCTCACTGTTTCTTTGCCTCACATGGGAGCTTATGCCCTACACAGACCACTGCTTGTCACACTATGCAGCCATGGCTGTGAACAAAATGAAAATGATTACTTGGAGACAAGAATCCCCAGAGGCTGCCTATGCTCAAGAGGGAGCACTCAGGGACCCAGCAGCAGGCTGAGATCTTTGTAGTAGTTTATTTATAACTTAAAGACATGAGAACAAGGAAATAGAACAAAGCATGTCTGCAGGACTTTTCACCACGTAATAGAGAGGGAGCAGAATGGTGCATTCTAGGACATATGCCAATCCAATTTGGGCATGCCTCCTAGAGGCTGTGGAAACATAATGACTAAAGCAAGCATTTTCAAAAAACACTCTGCTGTTATTTCTGTTGATGTCCTTCATATCTTGTCTAAATTTAATTCATTCATTCGAGAAGTCCTGAACTATTTCCAAAGAGAGTCCCTTCCTCTTTTTCGTTCATTTCAAATACTGCTTTGGCCAGGGTCTCCCCACTGGTTCATCAAACTATAGTTTCTCCATTGGAAAATGTCACTCATAAGGTATATAGATTCAATAACAAATAATTAATGCAAGTGAATAGCAAGTATAGCTTCAAAAAGCCCAGTTGGGGGCTGACATGATAGCTCAATGGTATAAAGCATCTGCTTAAACAAGCATAGGCAAGCATGCAGGGACCACAGTTTGATCCCCAGCACCACATGCCATGCCACACCTGCCCCAGGGTGGGCTGAGCCAACCACAAAAAAAGAAAGAAAGAAAGAAAGAAAGAAAGAAAGAAAGAAAGAAAGAAAGAAAGGAAGAAAGAAAGAAAAGAAAAAGCCCAGTTGCGTTTTGGGGAGAATAGCAAGTGTATGGTGCTGGTGGATCCTGCAATCACTAGGCTTGGCACTGAGGACCTAACTTTTTTTTTTCAGGGTAAAGGAAACCACATGCAGCCTTGACCTGTTTTCTCACTCTGTGTTTCACATCTAGGCTGCACATATGGAGGAAACACCTACAACAGCTCCTTCAAGTGGCAGAGCCCAGCCAAGCCCTGTGTCCTGCACCAGTGCCAGGTAAAGGCCAGTAAAAGCAGCCCTGAGAGACTCTGCAGCATCTGCTTTCAGCTAACTGAGAGTGAAACCTAAGCAGATAAACATAAATGGGAAACAAACGCACCTCCCCTGCTGCATCCTTATAGTCTACTGTGACATTATTATGACATTCACCATAATAAAACAGATACAGGGTGGATATTGTGTAGGACTTGTTTCCAGAAACACAGCAGGATGGTCTGCCATTGTATACAATGCCTGGAAAGACTCCAGAAAGTTGTGCATGTCTTTGGGGAAGATATGTGTCTTCCTGTGAAATCATCTTTGAGTACAACACAGATTCCTGTTAGCAGAAAGGAGGTATTGTTAGACAAGATGTGTTTTCCTTCTTTGATTCAGAAAGACCTTGAGCAGAAGCCAACCTGTAAACTGTATTAAAGTGAAGCAGTTAGCACACTGCACTCTCAGTGATTTCAGCGTGATGAATCTAAGAGCCACCAGTGAGCATGTAAGGAGCCCGTTGTGCCTGGTCCTTGTGGACTCTGATAGCAGCAGTGACCTCACACAGCACTGATGTCTGCAGGTGTCACACGATGGACAATGGACCAAAGGGACAATAAAGAACCCAAGATTTGAACTTATTTTCTTATCTCTTCAGAAATGCCCTATTTAAAACTATAAAAGTCATCTAATTTTAATGTTACTTAAAAATCCTTCCATATACCAAAAGTGCTGTTAGGTCACTTTCTCCCAAATCCCACTTCATTATTCTAGCATTGCACGTGCATTTGAAGGAGGTTGGAAGATGAGTATGATAAGGGTTGTTTCTCTCCCATTTCACCTCAAGCATATTGTCAGGATATTGGAATCTGCATTTTATATAGTAATGCAGTATATCTTCAGTTGTTCAATGAAACATTCAGCTTATTTATGCAGTGAGGTTAAGTTATTTGCAAAATCAAGCAGTAGTACAATGGATATAAACAATAGAATGCATTGAGTCAATCACAGTTTGTTGAATTTGATAGTCCACAATATAAGTTTAGCCAGCCTTCTAGCACAAAGAGACAAACTCAGTGACTTTTAATAATATCAGAAGTCTATGATCTGTCGAAACTTTCTACTCCTTCATCTCTACCCTGTCTCTTTTTTGCCTTTCAGTGTTGGCAATTGAACACAGGACCTCACACATAGTAGAAAAGTGTTTGACTATGCTGCTGCTGAGCTACCATCTCTTTTTAGTTTTTGAAACAGGATCTTTCTAAATTGCCCACACTGGCCTCAAAGTTGTGGGTTATGGGCATGAGCCACTGTGCTCATCTCACCTTGGTCTCTCTTCAGATCACTTAAGTTACAATCCTTTTGCCTTGACTATTCAGTGAAATGTCCACTCATTACCAGGGGCATCTGAGAGCATGGTTCTAGTACTTCATAAGCAAGAGGACCACATGCCCTTTGGGATTAGTGGTCACATTTCTCTAAACAACCAGAAATTCTGAACATCCACGAGTTGTTTGGACCAGGGTCACTTCTGCTGCTTTTGGATAAAGATGTTGCCTACATTAATGGAAACTACCATGCAACAGGAAATATTTTTTCCCTGAAAAACACAATAAGCTATTATAGGAGTTAACATGGAGATTCCTGTTACCTGTTATCTTTGGTCATTGGCACAAAGATCAAATTGTTATCTGAGAAGTCAAGAAACGGTGGCTACAGAGCAGGGCCCTGAAAGGGGGAGTCATTCGCCAAACACAAACCTCATTTTTCTGTTTTCCTTCTGTGCTAAAACTTCTCCTGAGCCTGCTAGGCAGTAAGGAGTTGTTTCCTTCCTCTGGGAAGATGGCCACAAAATGCAGTGCCTTTGCCCACCAGTACCTTCCCATGCCCACCTTTCTGTTTCCTTCTTTATGAGGATATAGGAAGTGACCGTTCATCAGCACCTGCTGGGCAAGTCTCCTGTTCTTTCCAGGAGTAATGTGACTATAGTCTTCTTGCAGCTCTTCTAAGGGCAGGAGGTCAGTAACAGAGGAGACAGTCAGGCAGGCAGGGAGGCATGGCTATGTAAGCTCTCTGCACCTCTGTTATCCTCCATAAAATTGGACCAGGGGGTTGCAAGCAATAAGCTAGATGCTCGTTAAAAATGATCCTGGGCTCTGCCTGCCTGTAATAGGTGTAGCCAGGAACTGAACAGATGCCAGCAAACCTGATAGTCTAGTCTCTACTTGCATTTAATGCCACTTTCTTCCCTAATAAAAGGAGTTCTGGTGGTGGAAATTTTACCTCTACCTTTCTACTTTTAATTTCTCAATGGAAGAGGATGATCTAAAGATTACAAATCAGATCTTCATGCAGGGAACCGGATGTGCACCCATCTGGACTGGAGATACTGAAGGAAAACTGACCCAAGGCCTTACTTAGCTTTCTGAAGTTAGGTTGCTAAGTGTGGGTCCTTTATTGATACTGTCTGTTGCCAATAGTTTTTATTTTCCTCCAAAATGGGGTCTGGGCCACAGTGGATTTCCCTGGTGGTAGGCATCTTGGGCCTGGCCTGTAGACACTTAGGGGATAGCCCTTGTTGGTGAACTGGGATGACACAATAGCAGGCACAGTAATGGAAGTGGCCTCACTGTCAAATTGTTATCCTTCTCTTGTGTGCCCTTCTCCCAAAAATATGAAACACATTACACCAAGAGAAATGCATGCTCACTTACATAGTAAGTAGAGAATAAGGAATAAACTTTTCAAAGACCAATGCTAAAAAATTAATTTTAAAGTGTTGTGGATATTGGAGTCTCATAAGCAGTGACCTGTGCCACCAGTTTGCAGATGATTCATTCAACTTCATAATTAAAACCTAAAGTCTGTATTTAATGTCTTCAGTATGAACTCAGGTATAGCTGTATCCAATCTCTTCCTGCAATGTTAGAAAAGCAGAGACTCAGGGTTTGACTGACTGAAATCTAGTGATATTTCTGAGACTGTGGAGCTGGTGTAGTTGTTTCTAGAAGTATGGTCAGCATTTATCTGTACTCAGGGACCTCTGGATGCTACTCAGGTCTCTGTGCTCCAGAGCTAATATGCCTTGAATCATTAGAATAGTAATCAAAAATGCAGTCAGCATTGAAGACACAAGCCAACTGTGAATGAGCAGCTCGACTCTGCCAGCTATCCCTGGATGGCAAGAAAGTCTTAAAGAAAAAGCCAAAGTGAAAAATTCTGCACATTAACTGCTATTTTCAAAAAAACGGATGGAAATATCCATCATTGTTAATCAGCTTTTCTTGTTTTGAAAAATCTGTAACATATGTATTGTTATGTATTATCCTATTTCTGTCTTTGTAATCTTTATGCTTGCTTTTGCTTTTACTCTTCAACATAAAATAGAATTATAGTTAAAAAAATAGAAAGAAAGGGGCCAGCAAGATGGTTCAGTGGTCTAAAGTGCCTGCTTAGGAAAGCTCAGGCAACTGCAGGGACTGTGGTTCGATCCCCGGCACCACATGCTGTGCCAGCCCCACGACCAGGGCAGGCTGAGCCAGCCATAAAATAAGTAAAGAAACAAACAAACAAGCAAACAAATAATAAATAAATAAATTATTAAAAAAATAGAAAGAAAGAAAGCAAGGCCAAAGAGAACATGTAAGCCCAGGAAAAAGAGGGATAACAGGGTTTTCCCTCTGAAGTCCAAAGTATCAGTTGGTGTGAACAAGAGAATCTTAGCTTATTTGGGCCAAGCTGTCTTGGACCTGATGCATCCCCTATTGCACATTTCGTGGGTTTGGGTTCTCCTGCTTGGTTACATCCCTGAAGTTTAGCTCCTTGGAAAGAGTGCTGGGCTGGCTGACTGTGTGCTGTCTTTTGCAGGAGGGCGTTGTCACAGAGTCCCAGGTGCACTGTGTCATTCACTGTAGAAACCCAGTGGAGCACCCAGGAGCCTGCTGTCCCACCTGTCCAGGTAACATCCTCTGTAAGTGGGTGACCAGGACACTGTTTAACCTAGGGCAAGACTTGAAGTCTCTATGTCCCTTGAGGATGCTACACTTCCAATTGCCTGCTGAATATTCCTCACTGGGCCTCTGCACACCTAACAGCAGTAGAGGGCACATTCCTCCTCCTTTGCAGGGCTCTGAACTGTCCTGAACCTTCCCTCTTCCTGTCCTGCAGGGCATGGCAAGGCCATGCTGGGCAGGAGAGCAGTGTGCTGTGGGTCTTAACTGGTGGCTTCTCTGGACCTAGACGCCTGCTTTCCACTCCCAGGTCCACAGTGACTTCCCTTTGCCTCCAGGAATGTCTTTTTCACTGCTTCGTATCACGGTGCTTTGTCCAGAGCTAGCCCTGATGATGAGGCAACCACATGTTTCTGACAACCAAGAGCTCTGTGCCATGTGAACTTAGCCTTTGGTTTTCCTGGTGGTCTTTTCCATGTGGCTCTACAAGTCAGGCCCACTCTTGTAGAGAGGCCCCCTGCCTAGATGATCGTGAGGAGCTCTTCCTTTTCCAATGGCCAAGTCTTTCCTCCCACTTTCCCTCAGGGACTACAGAGGCCTCCTGCAGCTCTCCTTGCCCTTTCCCACAAACCTGGGGATTCTGCATTTTTCCAGTCTCTTAAGTATTCACCAATCATGTAGCTACAGGTGTTCTCGGGTTTTCTCTGAGCACTTTTCCTAACTGGTAACAATAGGACCACGACACTTTGCTTTGCAGAGGGACTCTAATGCCCTGCTATTCTTTGAGCCTCCTGTGAAGTGGTGGAGGTCCTGAGAGTCCTCTATAGATGTGAGCCTGTCCATGTGGTAGACCCTCATCCTTTCTAGAATTCAGTCCTCTCTTGTCCTTGAATGACAAGGACAGACAGTTCCCACCTCTTCTGACCTTCTCATGTCCTATGCAGTTTTTATTCAGTGTCCTTTCACACTGAGATTTCTGTGAAGCCTGTGTTACTGATGAGCTCATATGAAAGTCAAAACCTGGATAAAACCACACTGATTCTGTCTGTAATTCCATTATTTTGCATCTGTCCCACAGTTTCCCCAGTGTCTTTCCCCTGTAGTACACTGAATGTTGTATATCAGATCACCATATCCTTGAACATCAGTGGGATCTTTACAAAAGTGGATGAGTGGCTGTCTTGAGATGCACCCTAGAATTTCCAAGAAAGCTGAGGTGCTGCATTTGTACCCAGGCTTTACCTCAGCCCATTAGAAGCCAGGTGGGGGGGTCCCAGCCGCCCTGGTGATTTTCATGCACAGCCAAACTGGAGATTGATGGCAAAGAAAACTGTGTCACACAGATGTAAAGGTTATCTCAGCTCTCAACCAGAGTTGGGTGTGTTGAGCAGACAGTTGCCTCAACAGTGCAGAATCACTTGGAGCCTCCTGCTCCCAGCCAGGGACCCTCAAGGAGCAGAAACAGCATCAAGGAGCCCTTAGAACCCAGCACCCCTCTCTGCGGTAGTGTTCTGTCACCCCAGAGAGGCGTGTGTCCAGGCTTCCTGTGAAACATGGTTACAAACAGCAGCATGACATACCTTAGCAGCTGAAGGCTCCTATGTGAATTTTCTTTATACTCTGTTTTGGCTGAGTTCACAGGAAGGGAAGGGCAAAGAGCTATGATCGCTGTGTGGTGGGGGGTGAGGTGCTGGTGACAGCAATGCCTGCCAAGGTCCCTGAGGGAGCAAGGACAAGTGGACCTTGTGTTCCTCTCTTCTCTCACCCCACTTCACACCATGGCAAAAACCCAGTTCAGATCTATCTCTTTTTTCTTCTTTCTTTCTTTCTTTCTTTCTTTCTTTCTTTCTTTCTTTCTTTCTTTCATTTTTTTGTGGAACCAGGAATCAAACTCAGGACCTTGCACTTGCCAGGCAGGCACTTGTGCCCCTGAGCTATCTCCCTGACCCCCCAAATCCATCTTTAAAAGCCGGAGAGCCAGGGCCATGTCTCAGCCCATGATCCCTGGGAGGCTCTGTGCCCTAGGATAGAAGGCCAGCATTGAACTTTGGTCCTTCACCTCAATTGTAAGGACAACATTTGGGATGCAAGTGGGAAGGTTAAGAAGCCACCTTCACCATTAATCACATTTTATTGTGGTAGACCCATGACAGGCAGGCCAGGCCTGGGCTGTGTCCTTGGAATTCAGAGGGATGGTGTCTGTCATTTACCAGAGCAGGGCATTGCACATGACAACAACCATGCCCAGTCTGTGCTGGATTCTCTCATGACATTTCTGCCCATCTGCTCCTTGCCCTCTATCTGATTCTTTGCCCAAGAGGTTGGTGGGTTGTTATGGGAACTATTTGAACAGAATTTCCCCTTAAAATGCCCTGACCTCAGGTCAGTGTACATTGCTGTGGGTAGACTGTCTGGAAATCCGGATGACAGAGTCAGAGGTGTAAACACAGGAAAGGACTGGAGACATTTTGTTGGACTTGCCCTTTAGAGAGAAGCCACAGGTATCTGCTGTTTAGGAACAACACTGAGACACAGCCACCAGGGACCACACTTACTATGTCTTCAATGTCGCTGAGAACAGGAAGGGTGGCTGGAGCCGGCTGTGAGTGTGGAATTTAGAAAGATCTTATTCCTGGAGTGGTGTGAAGCTTCACTTTCACTTGCCTTTTTGGCTTCAGTCTCAGCAGTATTTGCCTACACATTTGTAACAGCTTGAAGATGGGCAGGTGGGGCAGTGCCCACTCCACATTGGGAATGAGGTGCTCTGAGAGTGGGGGACTTCTGCTGACAGCTTTAGCCAGTGGGCCTGGAGCAGTTCTTCTGTGCCCTGCAGAAGAGCCCAATGGCAGCTCACTCCCAGCACTGCGAGTGTGACCCCTGCCTCTGACCAAGTGCCTTCTGAGCACAGTCCTGGGGAAAGGGGCTTTGCTCATAACCCACAGGCTCCATGGCCCACAGGACACAGAGTTAGCAGCCAGCCTGTGCTGCAGGTCACTCATGACATTGCTTGAGAATGTGGCAGTGACCCAAGCATCTTTCTGATGAGAGGACACCTCCTGGGTTTTCGTCCTTTCATCAGCTAGACTTGGTCAGGCCCAGAGCCCTTGATCACATCCTGATGGGGCCGTAGGCCCTTGGGGTCACTACCGACCCCACCTCTTCACCTTCCTGTCTTTGCATCAAGTTTGCTGCCTGGTACAGAGGGACTCTCAGGAGAAAGTGTGGATCCCAGCTCAGCCACCTGTGAGCAGGGTGCATTACTTTCTCTGAGGGACACATTTCCCTCCTGTGTGGAGAGCGAGATGGCCCCCATGCTCTGTAGGGCTGCTGTGGAGGTGAGGGGATCGGGCGCGCAGGGTAGAAGCTGGCAGCCCTTGGCTGCATCCACCCTCAATCCCATGATTAATCCCTGCCTGGCCTCCCTGAGCCTCTGCTGGTCCCCCTGGGGTTTGAGTCTCAGCAGTTGCCAGCATGCTCATGACAACACCCTATGGGCACAGGTAGGGCACAGTGTGTTTGCAACACCCCCATAGGCCGACTCCAGCTCCCCTGATCTTTCTAGCATCCTTGGGATTCTGGTCCTAGGCCAGCATCTTCTACTTTGCATGCTCTACTTTCCTGTGCAGATGCTGTCCACTGAGCAAAGAGGACCCTGCTGGGTGGCTGGGGTGGAGGTGGGCAGGTGGGTGAGCAGGGCTCCTGCTTGGTTCTGAGCTCTGCTCTGCTCTCCAGGCTGCCTGTTTGAAGGTGTGCAGTACCAAGAGGGAGACGAGTTTTGGCCGGAAGGGAACAAGTGCACCAAGTGTTCCTGCCACGTAAGTCCTACATGGAAATCACCATGGTTCTCCAGGCTCATGGCTTTTGCTTGTCCCCGTGTAGCTGTCTCAGCCTGGGTACTGTGAACACTGGGCTGGGTCACCCACATGGTGGGGCTAGAGTGTGCCCTGCAGCATGCGTAGCAGCAATCTGGCTTCCATCCTTAGTTCCATCTACAGTCGGCAGGGTCAGCGGGCATTACCTGGCTCCCCTGCAGTGCAACCTGCCTTCCAACCAAGGACTACTGCTCCAAAGTGTGAGGGAAAGTGGTCTATGCTCTCCACTTCCCCCTTTTGGGGAATTCTGTGGCTTCTTCATTCTTGAGACAGAGGAGCGTCCTGGTAAGATTGGATTTACTGCAGTGAGTTAGCAGTGAGTCAAATGGGAAGGAGACAGGCGTTCTTGGCACAGGGTATTCTGCAGCAGATAGACAGAAATAAATTACCTATCAACACTGGCTCCAGTGCAGAGGAGGGATTGGCAAGGCAGACACATAGACTTACCTTTTTAAGCTTTGTGATCTTTAATTTATGTTCCAAAGTCATCTTCCGAGACTAGGGGAAGAAGAGGAACTTGGCCAGCACTGCAATTTAAAGGAGTATTTCTTATTAGTCTATTCACATTTGGAGCACAGCCACAGGGAGTATGGTGGTGGCCGTGCTGGTGGTTAGGGTTCAGGCCTTATGCAGTGACTCCACATTACTTACAGTAGGAAGTTGGTACAGTCCTTTATTTTTTTCCTTTTTCTTTTGTGTTTTTCTAGTAGAGAACACAATTTCTAAGTCCTGGCTTACATAGTATACATCTTAGAATATTAAAAAGGAAATACATGGAAAACTCAAGGATCTAAGTTTCGGCAAAGCAGAATCATGAGTGGGCCATCCCAAATCACAGCAAGTGTCATTTCCCTGGCTGCCCCACCTCTTCCAGTGCAAGCCCTCTGTCCTAGAGTCCTCAGTAAAGCCCTGTGGTGGAAGGGGACAGTGACTGTATGGGGGATGGAAGAGAGCAGGAGAGAGGCTGGTGCATCACGTAGCTAGATCTAAAATATGGAGTTTATGGGGGCCGGCGAGATGGTTCAGTGGTCTAGAGCGCCTGCTTGGGAGGGCTCAGGCAACTGCGGGGACTGCGGTTCGATCCCCGGCACCACATGCTGCGCCAGCGCCACCACCAGGGCAGGCTGAGCCAGCCACAAAATGAATAAATAAAAAAAAAAAAAGAAACAAA